>JAKCPI010031822.1:0-183660 GCA_023213315.1 Euborellia annulipes | reverse complement strand
TGTAGATTCCGAACGACTATTCAGATCAGACCAAATGAGATGTCATTTGGTGCAGAAAGAAAACCTATAATAGAATAAATAAAAAAATCCCGAGTAATTAACTCCAAAATTGGTTTTTTTCTCGAAAAACCTCATTTTATGGGCAAAAAAATATCGAAAAATAGCCCTACTTGTGCAACGCATAGCTACTTGACCATAAAAGCTACATTAAATCTAAATATAGTTTTAGAAAGAGTGGTCCAATGCCCAGAGGTTATTTTTTCTATTTTTTTGATATGACGTCATTTTTTACCGCATGAGAGCACTCGGCGGGATTTCGTTTTTCGAAATTTTAAACCCCGGTAGATTCCGAACGGCTAATCAGATCAGACTAAAATGAGATGTCATTTGGTGCAGAAAGATAACCTCTAAGAGAATAAATAAAAAAATCCCGAGTAATTAACTCCAAAATTGGTTTTTTTTCGAAAACCCCATTTTTAGGCAAAAAAATATCGAAAAAATAGCCCTACTTGTGCAACGCCTAGCTACTTACCATAAAAAAGCTACATTAAATCTAAATATAGTTTTAGAAAGAGTGGTTCAATACCCCCAGGGCTTTTTTTCTTTTTTTTTTGATATGAGGTCATTTTTTCCGCATGAGAGCGCTCGGCGGGATTTCGTTTTTCGAAATTTTAAACCCCCGTAGATTCCGAACGGCTAATCAGATCAGACTAAATGAGATGTCATTTAGTGCAGAAAGATAACCTCTAATAGAATAAATAAAAAAAATCCAGAGTACTTAACTCCAAAAATTAATTTTTTTTTCGAAAAACCTCATTTTTTAAGCATAAGTCGCCCTTAATGGATAAAAGTTTGGCCACACCTGTCATATATTGTTTCAATGAAAATGGTTTGAACATGTTTATTTATGAAAACAAACTACTAGTAAAATAATATAAAAACAATACTTTCTCTCTCTTTATATTTAAATATAGGTAAGGAAAAAAAAAATTTTTTTGAAATCAAGCAAAAGACGCTGTCACGTTGTAAGCCACCGGCTGTGTAGAAGACACAGCTAACACCTAATTTTTTTCGTGAAAGTTTTTGCAAGAGAATATATAGGGCCCACCCATGCGTTTTCTACTTGTGTCATTGTCTAAAATAAAATTAAAATCTTGATTGAAAATTTTTTTAGGTTTGAACCATGAATGCTTCCAAAATATATAATATTTTTTTTTTTAAAAACAATGAAATAATCACAAGTAGAAAACGCATGAGTGGGACTTAATATTGTCCCTCGCTGTACAGAGGAAAAGTATTAACTTCACATTCTTGGATTCAGTGTTTTGCTTCTCGTTTCGTTGTTTTGTTTAATTTAATTGACTATCAATAAATTGAAAAAAATATGAGTGGAGCAGAGGCTGCCTCGGTATATCTACCTCTACACATTCTTCACTGAATATCCACAGCCGCAACTTCTAATATGGGTGGAGGAGACTAAATGGTCTCAGGGGCCGAAAAAGAGCACATTTTTATTTTTTAATTAATATTTTTTATTTATAGGTTCATTTTGGTTGCTGGAATTCTTCGGAGAAAATTACTAAATATATGCAAAACAATGGAATCCCACAAACTGATGATGGATTTAGACAACTATGGAGTATATTCCAAAACAAAGTTTATGATAAATTAACAGAAGTTAGTTAATATTATTATTTTTTATTTTTTTTAAATATTTTTTATTAAATGAATGAATATTGGCAGGTAAGAGGAGGCAAACCAATTGATGCAGCGATTCTCTGGACTTCAGCACTAACAAAAAGTGGATCAGTTGATAAATGGCTCGATCCGTCTAAGTATATTATTCAAGTTTGGACTAAAAGTGATGACCCTCTCATTGGCGAATTAGTCAACAAGGGTTTTAGGATTGTTATGAGCAACTATGATGATTTATATTTCGATTGTGGGTAGGTATTGAATAACTTTTTTAAACTAAAATAAGGACAAATAAAAAATTTTTTAAATTTAAATCCTTTCTTCTTCAACTTTATTTTTTTACAGATTTGGTTCCTGGGTTGGACCTACAGGCAATAATTGGTGTTCTCCGTATATTCCTTGGCAAAAAGCGTATGAATTAAATATTTGGGATCTTCTTGCTAAACAAGTGAGAAAAAAACTTTAGAATAAAAACTATTTTATACAGTATAATCTTTTTTATGCCATTATGCATGCGCACTTTCTTTAGAATCACGCTTATTGATAGATAATAAAGAGCTCGAAGAAACTCGCTAAGAGATACTAAATTTGATGAATTTTAATGAAAATTTAACTTTTTCTAGAATGTGTCTGTCTCAACGTCATCATTAGCTCGCAGATTAGTCCAAGGAGCTGAGGCTGCACTCTGGACCGAACAAGTAGATTCACAGAGTGTCGATGGACGTCTTTGGCCAAGATCTGCAGCACTTGCCGAACGTCTTTGGACGAATTTGCCCGCTGAGGCCACTTGGCAACAAGCAGAAGGTCGCTTTTTATCTCAGAGAGAGCGGCTTGTGGAATTAGGAATTGCTGCAGAAGCTCTAAAGCCTGCTTGGTGTTTGCAACAACAAGGAGATTGTTATTAAATTTCTTTTTTTTTTTTTAAAGTGATTTTTAAAAAAATTTTAATATACATCTAATTCTGTTTTGACATGATTTTTTTTTTTGCACGGTTTTGATTTATTAAAACGGTTTACAAAAAAAAATTCAATCTCTTTTATACACGAATGCATTTGATTTATGATTTAGTACCGTTTTTTGGAAAAATTTCTAAAAATACAACTGCAAAACAAAAACGGAGGCCAATTAAAATCGAAATTTTGGATCGCTTTCGAAATAGTGACATTATTCTATGGATCTATTTACCTTGAAAAAAAAAAAGATTTAGCTGTAATTATTTTAAAATTAACAGAAATCCACGCAAAAAATTTACAAAGAAATATAGTATTACATATACAGTATGTCAGCTAAAAGTATACGCTCTGGCAATGGTTGAAGAAAACAACTCAAAAGCTTTGAGTGCCTTTAAGCTCTGCAACCAACACCCATGTATATTTGCTTGTAGAGGCAACATTTTTCAAATGTCCTAAATAATTAATCAATCTTTTCAAAAAAACATTTAAATTAAATCAATTATCATCTCTCTATTCACGTCTCTCTGCTCTCTAGAAAAACTAAGACCTCTAGCAAACGTATAATTTTAGCTGATACAGATATAGTATATAATCCAAAATATATTCACGAAATCCAGTTTTAGTGTAAAGAAAGTATATTTGCCATAAAAGTATCTATTATAAATTTTTATACTCTGTTTTATAAAACATATTTTATTAAAATTTTTATGTTTATTTTCACTTTTCTTTAACATACCTTCCTTGAATAGGATAAATCAAGAAATCATCTTAAAAAGCTAAATATATTTAATTATTTTGATGTAACACCTGGTAATTTGATGAAATAGTTAATTTTTTAAAATAAATCTTAAATAACAACTATCGAAAATTCGGCCTTATCTTAAATAATAATTATGTTAAACCACAGGAGAATGAACAGGTGCAGCCAAAAATAAAAGCCTCCGACTGAAGATGGGTAAATAAAATTCACCCAAAACGTCTCGTTGAATTGTATTAAATCGGAGGCTTTTATTTTTGGCTGCACCTGCTCCTTCAGGCTATAGAAAAACTGCCACTGACTTCATTGATTTAATAAAAAAAGATTTTGGTGTCGCTCACTAATGCAAACAGAAACAGCCACCAATAATATTATAGTTAAGCAATGCCAAGCTCTGCTAAATCTAGGGATAGGTGACTCCTTGGAAACAAGAGAGTTTAACGGTCTTAAGAAGTCATTGGTACAAGTTTAATACAATTACTTCAGTCCTTCAGTAGGAGTTTGAGTTAAAATTGAAATAAAAATAGTTTTTTTTTTACAAGTAATTATTTTATTTAAAAAAAATTCATTTAGTAGGTTTAGCTTGCACCACCAGAAAGAAGGTTTGATCCTTGAGCTTAGACAACTAGAATGCTTTTAAAATAATTAATAATAATAAAGTTTTTTGACTAAATTAATAAGTGGGCCACTGCACCCTTTCCTTATGGGCTCGAGTTTCTAGAATGGAGACAAATGAATGAAAATAAATAGGGCACCAACTGTATATGTATTATTTTAATAACTATTATATTTATTTAAGAAATATTCTTTTGATTTTCTTTAAAATTAAAGTGGTATTTGTTCCTCGCAGTTTGTATGAAGAGGTAATAAAATTCAGGGGCAGACCCGCAGACAGAGGGGGCCAGGGCCCTTTAAGCACCATAAAATTCTAATAAAAAAAAATAATTTTCATGGTTAAAATTTCAATTAAAAAAAATGCTTTTCATGAAATTATTTCCTAAGGTGGCCCGGGTCCTTTAATCTCAAATCTTAAAATTATAGGTGGGGACACGTATTATTATATAGCCCCGGGCCTGTCAAGACTGTCTGCGGTCCTGTTCAGGGGTATTCTTATAGTATACTGGTAATTGATAATTAATCATGATAAAAAACAATAATCCCAAAATATGAATTATAAAGAAAATATATATATTGTTGAAAAATGTAATTTTTATTATGATAAAAATATAAATGTATAAAATTTTTTTGATTTCAAAATTAAAACGCGAGGTCTGCGCTCTCTGGTGGATGCAATAGGAGACTAGAAATGACAAATTCACAAATTTATCATTAACAATGAAACTTATCATTTATGATTTATTAAAAAATTATGTTTTCTCATAGGTATTTAATTTTTAAGATAAATAATTACTTATATAATCTTAAATATTATTAAATTTTTTTTAGATAATTATTAAATACAGAATGAAGAGAAGAACAATTTGATTATTTTTTTAGGTTATTTCATATTTTAATTGCATAAAAAAAAGTGTAGTGAACTAAATATTTTTTTTTTTATTGATAATTCATCAACATGTACTGTCTTCAATGGTTAATTCCTGTATTATTAATACCAAAACCAGTGAATCCAGCTCTTTTGCACACACATGTCATGTTTATGGTGCTCTACCTCGTCGGTTTCTTCCTTGAACGCAAGCCCTGCAATATTTGCAGTTTGGTGTTTTTCACAGCCGTTTTTCTTATTTGCTATAGTGGTTTCGGTAATTGTCTTCTCTGGAGCTCGAACTGTGACACTGTTCGTTGTGACAATGGTTAAAAATCGTGTACGAACTCAAAACTTTCTAGTCATGAAGGAGTGTGATCTGTTTGTTATTGTTATATAAAAAAAATATTTCATTATTTTATGATTGTACATATATTATAATACAAATTAAAAAAAATGTCCGTTACAAACATATTTATTTACATAATAATCTCTATTTCCTTTTTTTTTACAAAAGTCTTAACTTTAATTTAAGCTTGTTTTCATTAATAAATAATTATTTAAATGTGGTTTATTTTATTAAAATATATTTCTGTATTTTATGCAAAGCCTTCACGTTCATTTAAATATAAAACAGTTTTATAGTTGTAAAGAGACAAATTTCACTTGTAGATAGATGCCTTCTGAAGGCCTCGTAAGTGATGTCCGAAACGTTGTATTTTATTCAAATAAACCACAATTAAAGAGGAATTATTACACTCTTTTTTTAAATGTATAAATATAATGGCATTTTAATTTGATACAAATGTTTTCAATTATAGTTATTTATATTTACATTTAGGTTTTTTTAATCATTCATTAGTTAAGCCAAGGCCATTTTGACTAAATTTACTTACGAAGATCTGTATGTATTAATTGTTAATATATTGGATTTAGGATATAGGCAAGAAATTTGTAGCCAATATTATTTCATTAGAAATGCCCCAGGTCTAGGCCATCTTCAGACTCTAGACCTGGGGCCGAAACGTCAGCAGTGAGGTCATTTCTAATAAAATAATAT
Organism: Euborellia annulipes; assembly: GCA_023213315.1. Taxonomy (NCBI): domain Eukaryota; kingdom Metazoa; phylum Arthropoda; class Insecta; order Dermaptera; family Anisolabididae; genus Euborellia; species Euborellia annulipes. The sequence goes on along the minus strand of JAKCPI010031822.1, from coordinate 177,712 downwards.
TAGCCGCGTAAGTCTTGGTTATTCCCTGACTAATTAGCATTTAAGGATAGAATATGAGAAAAACTTGTATCGAATGCTTCCTGTGGACGGTAAGTACTGTTTCTTGGAGATCACTTAGCCGAGATAGTCCTTGCTTATTTACAATTAACGCTGTGGCGATCCTCTTCTTTGCGGTCAGGTCCCGTGGCTATAATATATATAGTCAAGAGCCAAAAATCCAAAATAAACAAGAAACTTAGGCTCACAAATAATCCCAAGGCTGACTTGCGTTTTAGGGCCCAAATGGATCAAGAAAAAGTTGATAATAATCTTGTACCAATGGGTTCCAGCGGGGCTTCTAGTCTTGTTCCTGGGGATTCAGCACTTCTTTTAACAATGATAAATATTGCTCTTTTCCTCCAATCTTTGGATAGGCGTGTCGGGATTAAAGCCCACAATTAAATCTGCCTAGATAGTTTTGTATCGTATATAAATATTATTGGATCGTTCGAAAACAATTTTTCCTCAGGTGCCGAGAGGAAAAAAGTCTAATAATAAATTCTAAACCAGACATTGTTGCGGTCTTGGAGTATCGTATGGTCAATAAATAATATCTTCATTTTCGTGATTCAATGGTGTTATTGACTGGAATTATTTGTGTTAAACACTTTAAACATTCATTTTGCAAACAGAACACATTCTTTTGATCTCCTAAGTAGATACGAGAATAACCATCATTACATTTTGGCAGATGATAAGCAGAGGATCGAGTATCTAAAATAGTACTAATGAAAGTATATGCAATAAGCACGGTTAAAATAATTGAACCCATCTTTATTCTGTTTTATTTTCAAAATTCGCGTGTTTATATATATATATCCAACTATCTACCTATATCTATTTTTTGATATTTTCCGCCCTTATCTTTCACGTTCCCTCACATTAAACATCACATGTTCGAGATGTTGACAAATTACAGGAAGCATGCTTCCAAGTTATGACTAAAAGTGGCAGATGGTCTCTATGTCAATAAAGCAAGTTTATGAATGAAATTAATGAATTACCAAACATCTTCTATAATATATTTATTTGATAAATTCAATATAAAAGTAACAATATTTTTTTTTGATAAATTATTGAATAAGTAATAGTTATTCAGAATGAAGTCCAGAAAATACGATAATCCATGTCACCTGAAATGCAAGTAAGAAAATATTTTTAGAAAATGTATTTAAAACAATATTTATATATATTAAATTACTGCTATTAACAAAGAGTGAGTGGGCTTTATTATTAATATAAAACAAACCAAAAAGATTTATTTTTAAATAATCAAATAAAAATAAAGTATTATTTTTAAATAGAAATGAAATATTCCTTCTCTCCATATATTATGATTCATATCTTCAAAAGATTTTGGTAAAACGAATTATTTGTTAATAGAATATCCATATTATTATAAAAAATAAACATATCTTACCAAGAATCCGGCCAAAGATGTCATAAATCCCTCTTTAGTTAATTCCCATGGTCCGCCAAATTCTTCTTCATCTACATTTTGGAAGTTTGCAAAATAAACATATAAAAGTCCAGCGTTGACTAAAACAAATCTATATTGAAGAAAATGAAAAAAAAAAAAAAACAAACTTTAAATAAAATTCAATTTAAATAATATAGAACATATCGCTCTTCCTGAATTTGTGTGCGTGTTATTTAGTATAAAAAGGTAACAGTTGAAACAAAAATATAATTTGTTTTTTTTTTATAAGAAAGCTTTAACTTCAAAAACAGAAAATTGAATTTGTTGGTCACATCGAAAAAAGTGAAATCTACAAGTAGATGGAAAAGGAACATTTTCTTCTCAGAAATTATAATTTAACTTGCATTTAACATAAATAAGCGCTGCGATTTGCTTATAGAAATTTTACAGGTTATTTGGGGGTACCTTGAGGTCCCTGTGTTAACTTGGGGGGGGGGGGGGGTGCAGAATCCTCAAAATCTTTGAAGTTTTTTCAGTTTTTTGCTTATATCTCGTGAACTAAGCATATTTTGAGATCTATAGTGCACTAGAAAGTTGTAAATTGCTAAAATTTGGTTTATAAATCGAATTTGTAGACCCAATATTAACTGAAATAAGGCCGAACGAATTTTCTGTTTGTTTTACATTTCGAGAAACTTGGTCTAACTTTGATCGGCCGTATCTCGTTTAATATTGGGTTTACAAATTCATTTAATTAGATGCCCTTGCCATGGTAAGGGACACTGAGCGCAAATCGGTGGATCCGTGGTTCGACTCCCGGCGGCACACCCTTATATCTTTTTTCGGGTACATGAAGTAATATATAATTATATAAATCTCCGTTTCGCGGCTTATCTAGGCGATATATATAGTATCTTAAATATTATATATAATTTCTTATTATAAATTAGTCTACAAATTCGTTTAATCAGTCAAATTTTAGCAAATTTAATGCTCTACAACTTCGTATTGTACTATGTGCTGCTACTACTATTGTACTATGGTGCAAAAAATATAAATAAATAAAGATATAAAGATATAAAACAAAATAAAAGTTGAAAAATGTCCTAAAATGTTGAGGTTTTTGTCCCCCCTACACCGCCCCCAAAGTTAGTACAGGTTCCTCGAGGTCGAAAACTTATGATAGACATCCTAGAGTACCCCCAAATAACCTGTAAAAATGTGTCTCAACACATTATTAATTAATAAATTTGAACACTAAATAAATATAATATTGTCTATATGTCCGGTGTTATTATTTTGCCTATCCCCTGTAAGTTTGGTGTGATTATGATATATAAACAGGTTTAAATATAATAAAATGTCTATATTTTTAGTTTTAGACCCTGAGATAAAATGTTAGAAAGTTAAACGGGACATATACTATTACAAAATCAGTTTATTTATAGAAAATAACGTATCAACCAATCATTCTGTTGTCATTTTCAGGTTTCATTTATTATAGATATAAAAGAATCTTATATCAAAAATATTCATTTAGTTTTCTTTTTTTTTTGAGTCTTCGGCATCTTTGGCCTTTAAACCATACTTTTTAATGTTAATGACGATATATGTGATTCAGACACATTTATATTTTTCCTTTTAAGTTCGTCTTAAGTTCTTTTGTGATTTGTTACTTAAATGAAGGTCAGGGATTGAGTAGACGAAGAAATGTATTTTATAGTAATATAAAATAGTATTTAGTAAATAACATTTAAAGGAAAAATATTTTGGAATAACAACTTTGAAAGGTGCAAAATTTGCGGATTTGTCTATTTCATAGAGAAGTTAGTTGCTTTAAGAATTCAATTTTCAGATTTTTGAATTGTGGTATATTTTTCAAGTGAGCGATATGTAGGGAATTAACCTTAATTATAAGAATTTATTACGTCAAATATATATTATTATTAATTTATTAATAATTTACTTACAATATTAATGCAATAAATCCTTTTAATGGAATTAGGCCCCAGAAAAGGCCAATAATAATACCCAAGGCTTGTCTAGTCCAATATATTACATCTAAAAATTCTTCCTAAAAATATAAAGCACAATGACATGTAAAAATTTAATTAATTTTACAAAATTAAAAATGATCCACCTTGTCAGGCCATTCAGAATTTGGTGTCAATGCCCTTGAGCATATTGTTAAAAAATCTGATTTTGTTGGGGCACTCTTCTCTTGTTTTGCTTTGACAGACATAATTTTAAAAAATGCTTTAATAATATTCTATTTACAAATAATTAAAGTGCATGTGATTCAATTGTGCATGGTTAGAAAAAATATTAAAATAATAAATGGGAAATCAAAATATCTCATGGATTAAATAAAAAGAGAGTTAATTTCTTAGTAAAAATTGGTATTGAAAAAGTTCATCCAAAATAAGACAGGGCAATGAATGCAAAGTGCCAAGTTTGAAAATTTTTTTACCCGTAAATAGTTTTTCTAAAGACTAAAAATTGTTGAATTTACAGCACTTCAATGAAAAAATATTGCAATGTTGTCAGTTTAATAAGATTTTTGAGTAATCAAATATAAATATTCGGTTAAAATATAATTAGTAGTATAATTCTGTTAAAGTTGGAATGTCTTAGTGTTTAACTTCTTTGAATTTTGTGAATATATCTGACGATAAAAGGCCATACTTCCTCTAAACTTTATTTTACGAAAATGTTCTTTATTTAATAAAATATTTAATAAATCATTTGAAATAATAACCCATGATCCTACCAAAATTTTAGTAAAATAATAAATTAATTAGTGAAGATGCCGCCAAAAGCCAAAACCTCTGCTCCAAGTAAAAAAACCGTAGAGAAAAAGAAAGAAAAGGTTATTGAGGTAGGTTAATAAACATATGCTTATTATTTATTAAATTAAAATAAGAAACCGAAATATATTTTTCTTTCTAAAGGATAAGACATTTGGATTAAAAAATAAAAAAGGTGCCAAACAACAACGTTTTATTCAACAAGTGCAACATCAAGTCAAAAATGGAGGAAATGCCAAAAAAATCGAAGATCCTAATCTTAAAAAATTGGAAAAGGAAAAGAAATTAAAAGAGCAAAAAGAGATGAATATGCTCTTCAGACCTGTAGCTACACAAAAAATAGAAAAAGGTAATCAACAAATGAAACTAGAAATAATTTTTTATAATTATAAATTAGCTCAAATTTTATTCATTTGGCTCTTAAAAAATATGTGCCAACCTTTATTTAAAATGTGATTTTATTTAACTTCTTAAAAATAAAAGTTTTATTTAAAGATACTGATATGACTTTTCACGTGCTCCCCATCAAATCATATTTTTGTATTGAAAATGACGCGGTGCCTGTCAAATTCCCTGGCCTCCTTTTACGGTCTCACTACCAATTTTTTATTATGAAAATGTTTAAAACAGTTTTAATGAAAATAAAAAGAATGACGAAATTGGTTTATCATAATTGGGGTGCCAAGATTAGAGAGTGAGCGGGGGGGACTCACTCTAACTTTAGTTATATTATAAAATTTTTTAACTAAGACTGGGTGCACACCGATTAAATTACAAAACATTTTTGACGAATCGTGCTTAAAACTGTTTTTTCAATGCTTTTAATATGGGTTAACACACTCCGATCAAGAAAAACAAAAACAAAAAAAACTTGAGCATGATTCGGCATCATCGAATCAAATGTTTTGTCATTGAGCGTTTTTGCTTAATCGGTTGTTGTATTGGCATTGAGTAAAATATTTGATCTTTGAGCAAATTTCAAGTTTAATTATGGACACCCTATATATATATAAATTTGAACAATTTGGGGGGGGGGGCCCTCGCTTCCCCCCTTTATTTATAAAATTTTGGAGTGTATTGCTCAATGGCAAAACGTTTTGCCTAAGAGCGTTTTTGCTCAATCGGTGTGCTTCCAGCCTAACTGCCACATCTTTATTTCAAAAATAATAATAATATAATAATATCTTCACTTATCTTTAAAAAATTTTGAACGAATTAAATTAGTTCTCGACTTTTGAAAATAAAATTTTAATTTCAGTTATTTCACTTATGGGAAAATAATTTTTTTTATTTACTAAACTTTTTAATTACAGGCGCAGATCCAAAATCGGTGCTTTGTGCATTTTTCAAACAAGGCCAATGCACAAAAGGCGATAGATGTAAATTCTCACATGATCTCTCACTGGAACGAAAATCAGAAAAAAGAAGTTTATATTGTGACATGCGAGATGATGAAAATGATACTATGGAAAATTGGGATGAGGCAAAATTAAAAGAAGTTGTGGAAAAGAAACATGGTGAATCAGAGAAGAAAATGCCAACCACTGATATTGTAATTATTTATTTTATTTTAAAATCATCCTTATTTATATTTCGCAAGATAAGATCAAACAAAGGAAGGACACCAGAAATAAATGAATTTCCATCTGTTTGCTGTTATTAGATTAGTTATCTTCAATTGGTTTGACTTTGTTGGGCTATACCGAACGTCGCGCGTCCGGACACCTGGAAGTCGGATGATTTTATTTAAGCCATTTGGATACCAAACGGCTTAAATAGAAATGCCTAGACTCCCAATAGATATTATAAATAATAACGGTTATCGTAAAGTCTTATATGGCCTAAGATGCCGAAAAGACTGTGTGAATGAGTGTGTGAGTGTAAGTGTGAATGAGAAAAAAGTGTAAATGTTAAAAAATTACATTATTGAAAAATAATTTTTAAATATTACTAATAACATTACAGATAAATAACTAATAAACCTTAAACAGATATGTTAGCGAGGTGAATAGCTGAATCAATATGTAGTAGAAAAAATAAAAGGCCAAGCAGCTATGTTTGTTTCTTTATTTAAGAACCCACAGCGACATTTCGGTCAACTACGCGACAATTTTCATTGCTAGGGATCAGTCAACAGAAAAATCTCTTACGTTATTTATCAGATATAATGCATTCAGCGCCAAAGTCGATATGATCGTAATGAATTTTATGAAATGTTTGTCAAAGAGCGTAAGAGTTGACTGAACCCTAGCCATGAAGATGGTCGCATAGTTGACAGAAACGTCGCTCTGGGTTCTTTAATAAAGAAATAAACATAGCTGCTTGGCCTTTTATTTTTTCTACTTTAAACAAAAAGATAAACCTTTTTTTTAAATTATTACTCAATTTGTAAATTTCTTCTTCCATTTCTTGCACTAATTGAGCTTCAATAGACAGTAATGTAAGAGCATTTAAGTCTGACTTGGCCCATACTTGCTCGTAAATGCTTACTCTTTTTAGAATGGAGAAAGATCTTTCTCCAGAACAATTCGTAGCCGTAATACTCAAAAAATAGGTAACAATGCCTACATTCTGGTAAACATCTCGAAGATGAATGCAATACATTGCATTTATTTTGTGCAGAGCACACATCTTCCGCATTTGTTAGGGAATCTTTGAGATGACAATTCAAATTTATACATTCATTCAAAATTTTTTTTATAGATTCATAACAACTATTCTAATTTTGGTATGTTAGCGAGGCGAATAGCTGAATCAGTATGTAGTATAAAATAAAAGGTCGAGCAGCTATGTTAATTTCTTTATTTAAGAACCCACAGCGACGTTTCGGTCGACTATGCGACCATCTTTATGGCTAGAGTTCAGTCAACAGAAAAACCTCTTGTCAAAGAACTTAAGAGGTTTTTCTGTTGACTGAACTCTAGCCATTAAGATGGTCGCATAGTCGACCGAAACGTCGCTGTGGGTTCTTAAATAAAGATAAAGCTGCTCGACCTTTTATTTTCTACTATTCTAATTTTTGAAATGAAATGTCCTTGGATTTTTTCGTCTCAAAAGTTTTCGCATTCCGAAAATGTTGCCGCCCCTCAAATCGTGCTAGGCCCGGGCCTAGGCTTAAATCTAGCACTGTTTCTTATGCTAACAGTCAAAGGATTGCTAAAGATTAAAAGATACCAGCAGATTCTACAGCCTTCCAAATCTCAATATATCCTTTAACATCCCCACGTCCCCCCTGGCTATTTGAAAAGATATCGACCATTCAATATATAATCATGGTCTCTCATCATTTTTTGGTTCTTACCATTTAATGTGTCCCTATCTATTTGTGAACATCAGTGGCGTAAGGAACACCCCCGCGGGGGGAGGGGCAGCAAAAATACGTTACGCCACTAGTGAATATTAAGATCTCGTATAACGCATGATCCTGCTGTAATCTTTGGACGTTGCAGAATGTGCCTGCTGCGTCGATATGTTCACTATTTGGTCTCAGGATTATAATGTCATTTTTATTAAAATGAAATCGTATGGAATATCCAATCTGGAATACTCATTGTTTTCATTTAATTCATTATCAAGTTCCCAACTCTGCCTTTTACCCAGCTAACTTCCTCTGCTTCTTCTACTCCTTCCTCGGAATCTCTTCTTTACAGTCTAATAAGATTTAAACTTTCGACCGATGGTTCTCGTTGAAACATTTTGTAAATTAAAATTAAATATACAAATTAAACACTAGGTTATTTGTTTCAAAGGTTTTATTAATTAAAAAACACTTGATACGTATTTCGACAATTCCTTGTCATCATCAGAAGTGATTACATTCTAATACATGACTTTACAGTCTACTCCAAATCTTGGAAATAAAAAAGCAAATAAGAATACAATTCCTCCTTTTGGATGATCCCTGCTCTTGCTTTGAAATAATTAAATATCTACAACCAATTAACCTAGCAATTTATATTTATTACACTTTCAGATTTGCAAATTCTTCCTTGAAGCTGTTGAGAAATCTAAATATGGATGGTTTTGGCAATGTCCAAATGGAACTGCATGCATTTATCGTCATGCCCTTCCTCCTGGATTTGTACTAAATAAAGATAAGAAAAAAGAAGATAAAAAAATAGAAATTTCTCTTGAAGATTTAATTGAAAAAGAGAGGGCAGCTTTAGGATCTACACTTACTAAAGTAACCCTTGAATCGTTCCTTGCTTGGAAAAAGAGGAAAGTTAAGGAAAAGAAAGAAGCTGCTTTAAAAGAGGAAGAGAAAAAACGCTCAGAATACAAAGCTGGAAGACAAATTGGAGTAAATTTATTGTTTTTCTTTTCAAATCTTTTATTGTTATAAAATTATTTTTTAAAAAAAGATTAGGATGAAATTATAATTTATTGTTGTTTTTTTTTTAGATATCAGGCAGAGAAATGTTTTATTTCAATCCAGATTTGGCAGCTGCAGATCAATTTGAGGATGGAGATGAAGCATTTGATAGCTATAACCTGGATGACGATGAGGAAACAAACGAAATAGAGGTTTGTTTTTATAAAATATATTTTATTCCATTTAATTATTTGTATTATATCCCTTGCCGAATTTGGAACAAGGTGTAATTTGTTCATTTAAATAAAATTTGTTCTTTACAACTTTGATAACATGTTATTTAATTGAACAATAACACCTTATTTCAAACCCAGTTTCGGCAAGTAATCGCCAAGGTTTGTAATACAAATAAATTTATTATATCCTGACTTCTCACACTTCATTAACCATTAAATTATTTTTTTCTATATTTATTTTTTTCAGTACCGAGAAATTGAACTTGATATTTTAGAAATGGAAGCTCAGGAACCAGACGGAACTGGAACTCAAGCCCTCCAAGACCGATTGCACAATGACCAACCAATTACGACCTCAAATGGCCAAGGTAAATTTATATCTTTTGTATTTTCCAAATTAGAATACGAAACAAACAGGCGAAGCTGAGTATTTTGAGGGATTAATCTGTTAACAATTTAATTAACAAAAATCTTTATAATCAAATGTTTTTTCTAGCTGAAGCTTCCGCCGTCCCAATTAATGAAAATCTATTTTTGGATGATGATGATGATGGAGATTTGGATGACCTGGAAGACGATCTAGATGATTTAAGCATTGATAAGTGATATCTTTAAAATATTGTCATCCCTGTGAAAATTATTATTTGATATAAACAAGGTTAATTCTAATGTTTAATTAATCAAATCCTATAAATTAGCATAAAATATTGTAAATACGATTTAAAAAATGTGAAGCTATTCTCTCAATATTTTCTCTAATAAATTATCGCTATAGTATCTTTATTACTTTATTTAATCCTTTTATTTATTAAATGAAAAATTATTATATAAATTTGTCAAGTTTTACAATTTTCTTCAAAGCCGGGGGGGGGGGGGGGCTGGCAATGGAGAAGAGCAACAGTCACCACAATAGTTGCGGTTAAGTGAGGCCAAGCTCGTCGAAAACTTGGATGGGTGATCCCGAGGAATCAGCGCGTTTTACGCAGGGGAGTACAGTTGAGTACGAGGAAGTTGGAGGCCTGGGGCGTTACTAAATGAGGGGCCTATATATATTTTGTACATATCTATGTTTGCATATTCGGTGGCCTATGCCGGCGTAGGATCTGGGTCGATTTTTTATTTTTTAGAAAAATAAAATTCAGACAAAAAAATATTTGGGGCCTGGGGCTTGAACGTTTCCCGGAAGCCATCTGTATATTAAAATTAAAAAATATAGAAAATATTTAGAAAAATAAAGTATTTTCATATTCGGGGGCTTATGCTGACGTGGGAAATTTAAATCTCTAAATGTCCTCTGTAGCCAAAAGGGCCAAATTAAAAAAAAAAAAAATTTTAGTGCTAAACACTTATTAATTATTTCTAACACAAATAAAATAAAATCGTCAAAAAATTATGAATAATTAAAAATTGATTTTCAACATTTATTTTGACAGGTGAATTTTTGGTCCATAGCTGTTTACGCTTCATTTTTTGAAGTGGGACCTTTATTTTTGTTTTGAATCTTCAAACGGTAAAATAACCGTCATTATTCTAAATGAGATATTGGTATTTAGTTTGTTGCCATAGATTTTATTTGTATAACGAATTTAATCACGAAACTCATTTATGATAAATAATAATCATATTTTATGAATGAATGCATAAAAAAATATAAATATTTAAAAAAAATCAAAGCTACGCTCGTTTGAATCAAAGGGCTGATTTGAATTGCAAGCCGCTCGCAACGCTCTAGAGTCGATCCGCCATCTTGCGGAGCATTTTACAAATAGCTCAAACACTTCCAAAATGGTTGTACTTTATACATTAATTGATTAACTCTCAAAAAATATTCTTCTGATTTATTCTAAATAATAAACGTTATAATCGCCAAACTATATTATTAATATATAAGAATTTCTTTTCTAAAATGATGGTTCAAGAACCAGTTCAGGTAAGATTCTATTTATATAATCCTAAATAAATGACATTAAATGTCATCATCTAGGTCAAATTTTCAACTTAATATTTTATTTTTTTATTGGATATTTATTACTTATTTATTATTTAAAAGCATATATTTCTTATCTTTTATATTAATATCGATCCTAAACTTTGATGCACTTATTTTCTTTATCATAATTTCTACACTGGGATATACTTTACCCAAAGGAAAATGCAAAATTAATTATAAAATATTTTTCTAAATGTTTGATAGAAAAAGGAAAAATTGAACCTTTCGAATATTTATGTAGTCAAAGTTTATTTTTTTTTTAAATAAAACCTCTGGTAACTCAATTTTTTTTTTTAATATTTTTTTTATAAATATTAACTAAGCAAAACTCTTTTATCTCTGGATCATCTTTAAAAAAAAATCATCTTTGAAGATTTTCTTTTTTAAGCTTTATTTATGTTTAATTAATGGGGTATATTTTAGAAATGTAACATTTTCAACAAGAACACACCTTAAAATTGGCCTTTGCTATATACAGAGCATCTTGTTGCCATATTTTTAGTAATTCTCGTTTATACTGTATATTCTGTACATTTTTTACCTTATTCAGACTTATTAGTGTCTCAAATTCTCAAAAATATTCCTCATTTTATTTCGAAAAAAGCAAAATTTTTATCTGTGCAAATCCATCTTAAAATTTTATGGTTTATTATTTTATCATTAGTATTTATTTACCATGGATTATTCATTCTTTTTCGTTTATTCATTTGCATGCATTATTTATACCTTTTCTAATTTATTTTTTCTATTAGTAATAATATGAAATCTATGAACAGAAATAGATAATATTTTTCCTTTGTTGAATTGCATGCGAATTATGCATCCTGGATTAATTTATTTAGAGAAGCCCCTTTACAAAGAGCTAATAGAAAAAAGAAAAATTTTATAACAAATTCTCCCGAGATTTTGGGCCTATTCCGGCCTTTGATTATCATGAAAAACATCTATTTTTCATAATAATATTTTTTTAATTTTTTTTAGAAAACACACTTTTTTTCCCATTCACACACATACACACGGTCTTCTCGGCAACTCAGGCCATATGAAACATTAACGTACTCATAGATTTAATTCGATACAATTAGGAGGTCCAGGCATTCTTATTTAAGCCATTTGGTATCCAAATGGGTTAAGTCAAAATCATCGGACTGCCTTGGTTTAGAAGGTCAGCATGCTAACATAATAATAATATTCGAAATATTCGGAGAATATATGCCAAAAAACCAGCTTACACCTATTCTCATTAATATTGTTAGGGACAATTTTTGTTACTAAAAGATAAAACAATCTTCGATTCTTACAACCTCCTATTATTGATCAATCTTCGATTGTTAAATATTTAAGGGAAAGGACTAAAGATTTATATATATATATATATATAACGGTTATCGTAAAGTCTTATATGGCCTGAGTTGCCGAAAAGACTGAGTGAATGTGTGTGTGAGTGTGAGTATGATTGAGAAAAAAGTGTGAATGTTTAAAAAAAAAAAAACTTTATTTTATTTACTCCTTCAATGATAGCAATACATTTTTACTGTTTCCTGCACCACATTATAAGAAATCTTTGTAGTATTAGAATTATTATGCCCCACCCCTAAAACACACAATCAGCCTTAAAAGTTTCCTAAACTAAATATTTATATAACTTGAGGGATTTTTTTTTCAATTAAGCTTAAGTGATTTTCTAATTCTAAATAATTGTTTTCAGGCTGCTATCTGGCATTGTTTAAATCATTATGCTTTTCAAGATGCTATATTTCTAGCTGAAAGACTTTGCGCTGAAGGTACAATTATTAATTTTAATTATTTTGAAAAATATAAAAATTAATTAATTTTTTAAATTTCTTAATAGTTGATACCGATGACACACTCTTCCTATTAGCAACATGCTATTATAGGTCAGGAAAACCTGGTCAAGCTTATTCTCTTTTACAAAGAAAAGGATCTCGATCTCCTCAATGTAAATACCTCATGGCCAAATGTTGCATGGACTTGCAAATGTAAGTAAATTTTTTTAAATAACAATTGCAAAGAGCCATTTTTTTGACACTTTATTAATTTTGTTTTCAGTTTACCTGAAGCCGAATCAGTCTTAGTTGGTGGTGAATCGGCTCGTTTACGTAGTCTTGATGATATAGTCACCGAATTTGGAGATAAGGCTTGTTTTGCACTTCAAGTACTTTCTAGAATTTGTGCCCGAACTGAACGACTTGCTCGGGCTAATGACGCTTCCAGGTTAGAAAAACCTCTTTTTCAGCCTACTGTACATTTGGAATTTAAAAAGGTTTTATTTAGTTGTTAATTGTTAGTTTATTTAGTCGAAACACATTCAATAATGATCTAAATAAAGCAAACTCGCATTTATTAATTTTTTTAATTAGAGTGTCTTGTTTTAAACAATCATATCGAGAATTAAAGCGGTCTCACACGATCAATATTTAAGTCAATATTGACATTGTATAATAATATTGAACGTCTGCAGATCACATTGAAAGTTTGCACAATATATTGGGTCAATCAAAAACAGTTTGATTTTTATTGTGCAACCTAGAAAATATTGCTTATTTTGTTGACAATATTCCGCAATACTAGTACTCAATTATTTTTTAGATTCTCTTTAAAACGTAATAATATATTCTCATTTTGCCATTGAAATCTTATGAAGACCATTTTACTCTTGTACTTCATAGGAAAGATAGGAGAAATGGTTGCCATGGTAACAGAATATTAATATTCTGTTTATAAATTTTACATCTTGAATTCAAATGTACCAAATGTGGAAATAAAAAAAAATTCAAATATACCGTACTTTCGGGAACTAAATATATGTCGACACAAAAAATCTGGTGTTACAAGCACAGTAAACAACTTTCTCTTTCCGAAGGGTAAGAGAAAGTTGTGTGCTGTGAGACCGGTCACACCAGATTATTTAGATTATTTTTAAATTTATTTAAACTCTTTTTCTGAGGCCGTTTACTCCCCGTTTTTGTAAATTAATTGCTATACAATAGAGTATTTTCACCTCTTGGGAAGCGAATCTGACTCATAGCACATGAAGCTACGGCCTAGGGGCAGCTTCTGTCTTCTAAAGGCACGATTCGACTATCAATTATGATTTTTTTTTTTTTCTTTTGCCAATAAATGATCCGGAATAAAGAAAAAATTGTTTTTTTTTCTTTTCAATATCCTGCAACATCTGAGGAAATTTTTCCCAAGTAACTTCCATATCATTGCAAAATTGATAACTGGGACTGTTTCAAGAGATAAATTATGATTATGTAGCACGATTTTAAATTCTCGGATCAAGCGTGTAGCATCGTATAGCTATCACAACTTTTTACTTTGTCTTGCCTATACTGTATATATGTAGTGAGAAGGTATTGGATTCATGTCAAAAATTCGATATGTCGAGATTTTTATGGATATAGGCCCTACACGTTTTGAATCCAAAAAAGTGGTTTTCGCAACATGGTCTGTCTGTATGTGAACAAAATATCTCTTGAAATTTTATATTTAAGTTAGGCACCCCTCTGAGGCCTGAAAATAAGTTTTTATTCAAAATCTGTTTAAAAATACTAGTATTTTACTGATGCACTTTTTCAGTTTTTTCGATTTTCTTAAAATCCGCTCCAACGATTTTGATTAAAATTCAAAAATCAATTATTTTTTAGATGGTCTTTAAAATGTATATTCTTATTTTGGCCTCAAAATTGTTTAAAGCACACTTTACTCTTTTAACTAGAAAATTGTAATATATGATAAAAATTTTTTTACAGGCGTGCGCTCAAATTAAACCCGTTCCTATGGCATTCGTTTGAGGCCCTCTGTGACCGTGGCGAACGCCCCGATCCAGCCAAAGTGTTCAATTTAACGCATCTCGATTCATTTGTGGATTGTCATGGTGCGGATACTACAATTTCTCACATACAACCTGCGCCTCCACCACCACCACCACCTCCTCCGCCGGCGCCATCACTTGAACTTATGTCTATGAGCTCAACACCTATTCATGTTTTAAACGCTTTAAATGCGGCATCGGGGCAAGCGTTAGCCGAAACAACACCTTCATTAAGTAGTATCAATTCAAGCGGAGGCTCTACTCGAAGTAAGTAAAATCACGCAAACCCGGGATATTAATTGGAAAAAAATTTAACATTTGAAGATATAAGAGACGCCATAGAAAGTCAGATAGGATTACTTCCTATCTCGCATAGTCCGTCATTGATTAGTCCGGTTTCCAATAAAATTTTTTATTTTCATTTATTTCAATACTTTCACTCGAATTATTGCGAGTGACTGATGCTTGATCAAAGTAAAGCCATTTCGGTTTCATACATTGAAAGTTTTATTTCGATATAGGCTGTTGTTCCTGTTAATTTTCTCTTCCCTCATATAATTTTTAACTGCCAGCTTCTACTTCTGTACTTGAAATTTTTAAAAAATGATAAATAAGAAATTACAGATACAATATTTAAGATATTATATACATCGCGTATGTGAGCCGCAAAGGAAATTTATATATAATTAAATATTTACCTAATGGTAAGGGCACACCGAGTACAAATTGGTGGATCCGTGGTTCTTCTCCCGGCAGCACACCCTTACTTTTTTCGGGTATATGAATTAATAAATATTTAATTATAAAGATTTTTTTTTTAACTAATTGTAATAGATTAATTATTTCAAGAACTAAAAAAAATTACATATACATAAGGTTGACATAGACAACAATAATTTTGCCATTTTTTTGTAATATTTATTATATACATAGATAATACACTGCAGTGGCGTATCTAGAAATTTATTTGGGGGTAGTATATGAGGGAATTTGGGGGGTATGGAATATCCCCGAAAGGGAAGGGGGTTCTCCCCCTGAAAATTCTTTTAAATTTTATATATCTAGAAGCATTTTTAGATCACCTAAACAATTCTGAATATTTTCGAATTGTGCTAAAAGTCAGGTAATAGATATTTTACAAATCTAGATATATACAATTTATTGTGATATTTATTACCAAGTTTATGTAGATAGATCTTCTACTACTTGGGCTGTTTCTCAGCTCCCCCCCCCCCCCCCTCGCCCCGCCCCCTAGATACCCCACTGATACACTGGGTCGGCGACCTTGGATAAAGATAGTCCGTCCGCCTCGAAAGTGGAAAGTCCTGGTTCGAGTCCAGTGATAGCTATTTGCTTAATCAAAACGTAAACTCATTTCGCAAATTTTTCTTATCTTTAAACGATATATTGACTGACTAATTTACAGCAAATTGTGCATTGTTTGATTTTCAAACAAAGCTCTACCTAGTTAATATACCGAGTATTATATTTTATTTATAAAATATTTCTGTTTTTAGCTAAACCTGCTGGAAGAATCAGATCGGCATTCGGTCCTGTTTCACTTTCTCCGATGACTCCTAGTTTTGGTGTGCTTCCTCTTGAATCTCCATTATTAACAAATACTCCTGGATTAGGATTAGGTTCAGTCGAAACACCGCCGCCGCCGCCTCCCTCTTTGCTCACCGAAACCAACGATCAAAAGAGTCTGGCCAAACGTGTTCGTGCTCACGTTGGCGTAAGTTGCATTATCACTAAAAGACGGGTAATGTGACAGATTGTATAAGTATCTGAATTTTTTTTATTTAATTTAATTTATAATAATACTCTTGTGTCTCTTCTTATTCATCACAATTTTAAACTCTTATAAAATATATAGATTCCTTTTGGAATTTAAAATACTCTAGATCTATGTAATGTACAATTTATTCGAATAAGTTTTTTCAAAGCAACTTTAAAATACAGATATTTTAATATAATCCAAAAAATTCACCGTTGCCATTAGTTGAAACATTCTTCAATTAAATTATCATTTATTTATAGATAAGTAAATAACACAAGGTTAAGTTTCAAAAGGATTTTATTTTAGCTTATGTGCATTTCGACGTTAATACGTCATCTTCAGAGCTATGACACAAAAGTTTGTTGCGCATAAGCTAAAATAAAATCCTTTTGAAACTTAACCTTATGTTATTTATTTATGTATAATTAGATATTTTAAAATATTTAGTTTGCATTAATATAAAACAAGCTTTTTACTCAGCATATTCAATTTAAACATTTTTTTTTTCAAACACGCATACGGAGAAATGATATCCAGGCGTAAATTATTTTTTTTAACTAAATAAAAAGAATTCTTGATGGTTTTATTATCTCTTCCTTCATTCAGTGGTAGAATTTTGTCCACCCCCACCTGGGAGCTAGAGCCTTAAGTATATGGTATAGTATCAATATATGGTATATAGTGAAATAATTTTAATGAGCGAAAAGGTAGAATAAAATCTGGTATATAGTCTATGATTTTATTTTACCTTTTCAAATTTAAAATTAGTTCACTATATACCATATACTTAAGGCTCTAGCTATAAGGTGGGGACTTAATTGTAGCCCTCATTGAACCATCTTTCCATCTCGAATCCCATCGTTTCCATATAAAGTTGCTTTTTTAAAGTATAAGAGTATTAGCCAAATTTCCATTTGATAAAATTCTATCCATATTTTTAAAATTAGCAGATAAGAACATGTCACATTTCACCGGAATAATTCGAATTGAAATTCATTTAAATCTTTTCGGCCAATCTATTCCAATTTATTAGCTGTTTTTTACAATACACAGTTGACTTTTTTCTGTTTTTTAATTGGATAACTTCATGACAGATAAGACTTAATTAAGAAGTGTTTTAGAGAGATTTATTATCTTCTTACAAAACCCAATTTATAGCTGTGATGTTATATTCATAAGAAGGTAGAAAAATGAGAAACGCAGTTAAAGTTTTTTTTTTTTTTTTTATTTATTTACACAGCTCAGAAGATGGTTCAAAAACGAAACCGAAACTTCAGCTCTGTGGATTAAATAAATAAAAAAAAAAAACTTTAACTGTGTCTCTCATTTTTACTTTCTCTTATTTATATATGCAATATATAGAGAGAAAGTATTGCGATCATGTAAAAAATTCGATGTCTAGATTTTGATAGATATACACGTTTTGAGGTCCCCTAAGATCAAAAAAGTGGTTTTCGCAAATTGGTCTGTCGGTCTGTATGTAACGATGATGGAATTGAGCTACGGGATTGAAATTTTATAGTTAAGTTAGGTACCCTCCCGGACACTCAAAATAAGCTTTTGAACAAAATCGACTAAAAAGTACTAGTACTTTTCTTTACTGAAGTACTTTTTCAGTTTTTTTCGAATTTCACAAAATCGGCTGTAACAATTTTAGTTAAAATTAATAAATCAATTATTTGTTAAATCCTCTTTAAAATGTATATTCTCATTTTGTCCTATAAATTCTTTGAAGTAGTATTTCAGATTTTTCTACGCTCTTTTTCTTAACAGATGCACTATTTTTCGACATTTGACAACACCATCTTGAGAACTCTCATCACTGAAACAAAAAGCACCTGTTAACAAAAATGAAGAAAATAAATTTCAATTGGATTTGGTCAAAACACCTGATCTTGTTCAAATAAAAAACTACACATATAAATCAATTGACTAAAAGTTGAATCATTAATCAATAATTAATTAACAAACAAAGGGATTAACTAAATAAGAATATAATTTAATTTTTATATTTTTTTTTCTCTCAGCAATTAATCTCCCGAAAAGATGCTCATCTTCAACAAGGAAAACCAGTATTTAGTCAATCGGGAAATACGAGTCCTCAAACCACTCTCCCCGGCGCTGGAGGAGGCGTAGGAGGAGGACCTAATGTGAGGCGAAGCTCGCGGCTTTTCAGTCATAGTTATTCTGTTAAGGTATAATTCAATATATTCTCATTTATATCCATATATTATAATTTTCTTTATGTTACAGTCTTTTTTCTTGTATATTTGAAAATCCTCTTAAGAATAGAAATGTTCACCTGATCTTCATCACTGTTGGAAAATGTCTTGGAAAAATACATAAATTAATTAGAAATTTCGAAGACGAAATAAAAAAAAAATATCTGGATTCAGATAGTATAACAAGCTTATTTTTAATCATTAACTAAAAATATTTTATATATACTGCTATCACTTTCAAAATTCTCGAACATTAAACAGCATTGGTTTAATCATTAGTAAAAAGATAAAATTGATTTATGAATGAAAAAATTATTATTTAAAGATGATTCTTTTCTGTATAAATATTATTCAAATTTTTTGTTTAAATAACACCAGAAAATACAAAATCAATTAAAAAAAAAATTTTTATAGATATCGATTTTGTTTAATTTTTTCTTACATCTCCGGGCTTACATATAAAATTTTTTTTTCATAACAATGAAGAACACAGAGAAAAAATTAATTTTATTATTGGAATATTTTAAGATCTAGATGCTTTTAAAATTATATAACTTGGTGTGTTTTAAACAACAATTAGGAAAAATTATTCGTAAAATGCATAAAATGTTTTTAAATTAACTTTTATTTTTTTGGAGTGATTAAAATTAAATTATTAAACATGATTAAAATATATAAATGGAATAAAATTTTTTTTTTTTTTAAATTTCTCACCGCATACATTCTGAAACGACTCCAAAATTTGTTAAATTGGATATGAAAGGAACAAGCAAGAAAATTTTGAATTTGTTTAGGTTTCAATTTAAATCTCTTTTTGGCTATCTTTCCAAGCAAGGAATCCTATAAGCTAGGGAAAATTTTATTTAAGTGAAGGATGCTTTATTTAAAGAAGCGCTCTCATATAAGAAGAATAAGAGTAATATAATAATTTATTGTCTTGCTTTTTCCCTAAATGAATATCTCCATATGATTATTATTTTGTTTTGTTTCTTTCTACACTTCTTAAATCACAACTCACTTTATACACATTTTTAAAAATGTATATCTAACTATAATATTTTACATAAAGACAATTAAATTTTCTAGGAAAATAATAAAAGCCCCCAACGAGGGGGAAACGGGAAATTCGCAACACCGAAATCGCCATCTCGAAAACCGAAAGCAGCTCGGATATCTGCTGCCAAAGCGGCTGGACTCGCTGCCGCAAATAATGAACGAAATGCTCGCTGTGGAAGTGGAGGTGGCGGAGGCGCTAATGTAGTAACCGGCGTAGGATGTTTAGGCACAGAAACCAATGGTCCAAAGCCGCCTACAACACCTAATTCGGTTTCGATTGCTGCAGCACAACGTCACAGTGCTGAAGGATTAATGCTCCTTATGAGAGAATTGGGAACTGCCTATTTGCATCTCAGTCGATATGAATGCAGAAAGGTAATTATATTTTATTTATTTACGTAGAAGATCAATATTTTTGTTCTTTTAAATTATTTTCGGATACTGAGGGCATTATGACTATTCAAAATACATTATGTTAAAAAAATGGAAGTATCGCCGGAGGATGTTCAACAGTCTTTTGCATCTAAGTCACCAATCCTGATGTTAAGGGGCTTCGGGAGGCAGCTGTTCGCATTTTTTTGCCAATAAGGAGGAGGCGTTAGGAGTCTTAAAAAAATAGCCAAAAAGCCCAACTATTACAAAATCCACCATAAGATGGCAGGATGGTAGGGCTATATTTAATCTCATGTATTTGTTTAATATTCGTTGATCTTTTAATAATGAATAGTTTATAAATATTATATATTATAATCATAATATATATCATTTATAACCGCATAAAAATATTTAAATATTGACTTATAAATGATCTGATAATGCCGGCTGTTAGACTAGCCTGCCATCTTTTGGAAGAATGCTGAACTATTTTACCGTTAATTTTTAAATAAATACGAAATTCATTTTTTACTTTGTCACCATTTCATTTAATTATTATAGGTTGGATATTAATGATTTTTACATTTTTAGATTTAAAAAAAATGACAATTTTCATAATAGAGTTTAAATAAAGAATTATATATATCATGTGTTGGTCCATGTGTTTTTCATAATAGAGTTTATTTTATTTTTTTTTTTGCATATTCTATAAATATAAAAATTTTTTTTAATTAATCGTAATTAAAAAAACAAGCATTCTATTGTGTAAAATGCTCACGAAATCAAATCATTAAAAAAAAAAAAAACTTTAAAAAATATTTTTGTTTCGGACTAAAGATTCAATGTGCCCCCCCTGAAACCCCTTTAGCGCTTACTAGCATCAATATTTAAATTTTATTTAACTAATTATAATTAAATGTAAGAATTATATTGATGGTGGATCACAATTAAATTTTATTATAATTACTTCTTTTTTTATATCTAGTCCATCGAAGTTCTTTCGGGTCTCCCATCGCAGCAGTTCAATACTGGTTGGGTGATGACCTTATTAGGAAAAGCTTATTTCGAATTAGCCGAATATCCTGCATCCTGTAGATATTTTAATGAGGCAAAACGAAACGAACCTTATCGAACGGAGGGTATGGAAATATATTCGACAGCCCTTTGGCATTTACAACGTGAAGCGGCACTTTCTACGTAAGTACTACTTTATATGATGAAAATTCTTATATAGTATTTTTTTTTAAATTCCTGAAAGTCAGTGCCGACTAAAGAAAATTTGTAAAATAAAAATAAATAAATAAAATTTTATCAATCAGAGGCAAAAATATAAACGACATCCACCACCAAAACTATTTGCTGCACTGATGATGGATGGCGTTTTGCATCCAGAAATATTTACAAATAAATAGTGTGTATGGTGGATAAAGAGGCGCTGTTTTTTTCTCCTATTTATTAATCTTTACATATTAATGTAATCTGACCATAATTTTTTTTAATCTTTTCGACATCTCAGGTCATACAGACCCCAACGACACTCATTATCCGAATAAGATATATATGTGAGGCCCTCGGGCCGCATGCGGCCCACTTAGACGTTTTTTAGTTTAGTTAAAAAAAAACATTGAGACTAATAAATAATAAAATAATCATTCTAACAATCGTATTTTATTAATTTTTGAACAGTACAAACATGCGGGTCCCAATTAAATAAAGTTTTGATTTTCTTGAACGTTTTTGCATTTTCTATAAATATAAAAAAAATATTTTTTAATTAATCGTAATTAAAAAAAAAATCATTAAAAAAAAACCGCATAGGAAATTACTTTAAAATTCCTTAAGAGTGTGGGACTAAAGATTCAATGTCCCCTCCTGAATGCCTTAATGGAATAGGTAAAATGTATTTGATAATAATAATTGTTAGGAAAAAGATAAAATATCGGCCCTGATTATACCGGATACATTTGATTTTTTTAGATAAAAATATTTACTAATTTATAAGATTTAAATTATAAAAAGTTTTCTTATACTATCTAACAGTTTAGCGCAAGATTTACTTCTCCACACACGTAATTCAGCTGCGGCTTGGTGTGCAGCCGGAAACGCATTTTCACTTCAAAAAGAGCATGATGCAGCGATTCGATTTTTGCAACGAGCGGTACAATTAGAACCCGAACTTGCCTATGCATATACACTTCTCGGACATGAATTAGTCGCCACCGAAGAATTGGACAAGGCAATGGCCTGTTTTCGATCAGCTGTCCGATTAGCGCCTCGACATTATAATGCATGGTTTGTAAAAAAGATTACTAGATATACAAGTCTACTTTTTCCGCCAAAGGCCCCGGTACTGGAAGTGCTGACTCTAGAGTATCTTTCCATCACTAAAATGCAACCTATTCTGAAAATATTAGCCTTCAGAAAACTCTTGCCCATTTTTGTTGCCAGCTCTCAGACTATATTATTTCTTTGAAACCTGAGAAATCACATTGTTTGCTCACCCAAGTTAAATTTTTTGTTTAGGTATGGAATCGGTACAATTTATTCTAAACAAGAACGATTTCAATTGGCCGAGATAAGTTTTAAAAAGGCACTAGCCATTCATCCGCACTCTTCTGTGTTGCTCTGTCACGTTGGAGTGGTCCAGGCTGCACTTCGACGACCGGATGTAGCCCTACGAACTTTTGATACAGCCGTCAAATGGGATCCAAATAATCCTCTCTGTAAATTCCATCGGGCTTCAGTTTTATTTACCGCCTGTCGTTACGCAGAAGCGGCAAAAGAACTGGAAGAACTTAAAGCACTTGTTCCTTCAGAATCTCTTGTATATTATCTTGCAGGTAATTTCTATTCAATTAATATCTCTTTTATCTTTGTCATTTTAAATCCCAGAATGCGGAGTCAGCTATATAACTACCTTTTTCTATTTTTTTTTTTTTTTTTCATTTATTATACTTCTTTCACTTTTAATCAGGGATGGGTAGGATCGCGACTTTTGGATATAAATTCGAAAAACCTATTCTACTCAGGATTTTAGGATCTGGATCGAAATTTTTTTTTTGGAGAGGATCTTGGATCTGGACCGAGATCCAAATCGAAAAGGGCGTGAATTTAAGAATTTGGAACGAAATCATTTTTACTTTTTGCTCCTAAAAATGTGGAAATTCGACCGAAGAACTATTTTTTACTAGATTTTAAATTGGCAATTTTATTAGAATTTGGATCGAATTTTCGGACGTGGATCTGTTTTTGAGAATCGGAACAGCCATCCCTTTTCTAAATCAGATCGTATCATCTAACCTTGTCGGATCGCCGGATCAGTGATCGTCCCAACTGCTCTGATCTACGGATAGGATCTCTAATTTGGCCCATCCCTGGTTTTAATGAGGTTGGAAGACACGACCGATTTATCGACATACACACAGACATCATTCCAAAAACTACTTAAATGGATTCAGGGGACCTCAAAACGCATTTTGGCAGCTTCACAAAAATTTCGATTTTTTTTACGATTACATTAACTGAAAATGTACATGTTATATGTTTGAAAAACTTCACGAAAAGTGGAATTTTAACCCGAGTTGTATAGCAACTCTAGATTCGTAATCCGCAGCTTATTCAATCAGCCACGAGACTCCTCTAATTCTAAATATAATATATCAACAATATATGTTTTCAACTGCTGAAAAAGGGAAATAAAAAAAAAAAATTCTCCAAAAAAAGAACATTTTTCACTTTAAAATTTTCAAAATAAAAATTAAGGTGCGCGTCTCGGGGTGCTAATTTTGGGAGTTTCCAGCGGCCACAATTTTGAAGCTATCGACCTCAAATTTTCTTTAAATTAAAGCTAAGTTATTTAAAATGTCTACAACTTATAGAAGCCCTTTTTTTTGATTTTCTAAAAAATAAATTTTTTAAAAAATCCGCTCTATGAGTTGTAGATAATTGTGTTAAAAAATAATTAATTTTCAACCCTTAATTAATTAGCTGGAAACTTTAAAATGAAACTCAGGATTCGTAGGGACTTTGCAGCCAGGTAAAAAAAAATCTTTTATTTAATTTTTATTTGCCGACGTTTCGATCGTCAATCACGACCTTCATCAGGGCAAATATTGTTAATTATACACGATCTTAGGTATCTTATTCATTGCAATTAAACACAATTTCTTTTTAACTTTGATATGTACAAAATGTTATCATTTACTTAGTCTCTTATTCAAAAATTTTTGAATCAAAGTCAAGATTGATATCAAAGTTAAGGTCGTGATTGGCGACCGAAACGTCGGCAAATAAAAATTAAATAAAAGATTTTTTTATTTAATCTCCTGGCTGCAAAGTCCCTGCGAATCCTGAGTAAATCTCCACAGCCAAAAAACATCAATTTATTTTAAAATGAAATGGAATAAATTCCTTGTATTCCTATGGGAAAAACTAACGCCATCTCTTGCCGCCTGGAGTCAATCGTGTTTTAACGGCTTTTCGAGACGCGCACCTAGAATTTTATTTCTACACTACTTACACAAACTTCGTTTTTTCAGGCAAGGTTCATAAAAAACTTGGGAATACCCATTTGGCTCTAATGCACTTCAGTTGGGCGACAGATTTAGATCCGAAGGGTGCCAACAGTCAAATTAAAGAAGCAATCGATCCAGCTTTGGGAAGAAGTCGGTCGGATGAAGAAACTCAAATACCAGGTATTCTTTCTAACAATTTCTAACGAGTTAGAGTGGATTTAACTATATCTCTCTATATATTCAAGAAATAAATTATAAACTCGTACAATAAGAGATGCATAATTCATAGACTAAAATACTTCAATCCGAACAATTCCTCTGATTTTAAAACTCACCTCCTAAGCTGATTTTTTTTTTTAAATTATTTTTAATATGCTGTAACCCCTTTCATTTCCAGCTACACCTAATAATGATGCAGTGGATCACAACCAACCCTATGGTTAAAATCTTTTAAGAATGAAAAGAAGTCGTTATACAAACCTCTATATGGTGTTATGCTTTCCAAAAAACTTAGCTTAGGGTCTCGTCAATCATATTTATATAATAATACAACGGCGTAGCTAGGATGCCCCTCCTACCCTCTCTCTTATAGTCATTCGAAATTTTATCTTACTTTTGTTACGAGTGTTCCCATTTCGGAACTCGCCATATTTTCGATATAAAAATATTATCTGGTATTTTAAGTTTTCTCGAAAAGGAGCCCTTCAAGGTTCAGCGTTATATCCGCCTCCTAATTACGCAGTTGTATATAAGTATACGTATAGGTTTTTGTATAATTTTTAACAATAAATAAAATGAGAAGAGAATTTAAAATAATTTCATTTAAATTCTTCTCGGTTTTTAAGAATTATCTCGATGGCGATTTTATTGAAATATATTTAAAAAATTGTATTTATTTTACTGTATATCGAATGCTTTTTTTTAACTTCAGTAATGAAATGTGTATCTATTCCATTTATGTATATATATATTTGAAAAATAAAGAAAAATATAAATTAAAGTATGAAACCTGAGCCGTATAACATGTTAACCATTTACCGTACATTAGACTATTATATTCATACAGTTTATTTAATATATAGTCTGTTTATTTTTTAGTCTGTCTTTCAAGCAAGTCCTTTTTTAGAGCCAATAGGATTGTTTCAAGAGAAATTTTCAATCGTTTGTAATTGTCAAACGTCCGCTTTGTATTATTGACAGTAAAGACAGTTCTGCGCAAGCGTTTTAAACTGTAGGAAATTGCTCTTGCAACAAAACTAATATTTAAATTGGGACAAGAAAAAATGTATGATTTTTGAAGGTGTTTTTTTTTAATATTAAACCCTAAACCAGCGATTCTCAACCTTTGGGCGGGAGCGAGGATATCAAAGAGAAAATATTATTTAAAAAAATTGATTAACTAACTGAAAGGAAAGCACACATACACACAAAACAAAATACATTTCGACATAATATTTAATAATTATCTTATTAAATTAAAACAACTTACTTAATTAAAAATAAATTTTATAATTATTAGTAACTTGGGCCTGTCTTGCACAGCCAAATGTCTAAATTTCCATGTTCTTGGCAATTTGTAAGGTAATATTAAGGTGTGGTTTAGAGCCAAAATACCGCGAATACTGAAAGGTTGGGAAACGCTGCCCTAAACCAAAAAAGAGATTTTTTAATATAAAAATTTTTAATATATACGTAAATAAGTCAATGATTAATTGAAATCCTCATTTGTTCATGTGACTTGACCTCTCAACTTAATAAATACTCATGGGCTTAATTATGAGAAATCACTGAGAAATATTATTTTGGTAACTAATTCCAAGCATTTCAAACATTTATCTTCCCATTTCAGGCCTTATCGTTGTTATGATCAGGAAAATAATTATTCTGATTTTGCCTTTCATTAAAAGGATAGAATTTTTCATTTTTGCGAGTTTTCTGTTTTTCCTGATCATCCATCAATCATAGCTTCTTTTTCACTTAGTAGGGCGTGAAACAGAATTATTTAACTTGTTCTTGCGCGGTGAGTAGACGTTTATTGTCAATTTTTCTGTTTTCTTTTTGTATAGTGAGGGACAATATCAAGTCCCACCCATGCGTTTACTACTTGTGATTATTTCATTGTTTTTATAAAAGAAAATGAAAATCTTTACTGGAAATTTTCTAGGATTGAACCATGAAAGTTTACATTAAAAAATATATATTTTTTTAAAAACAATGAAATAATCACAAGAAGAAAACGCATGAGTGGGACCAACCTTACTCTAGATCTCGGAGACAATATTGTCCCTCACCGTACTTAATTTATTCTTGTTGGTGTATTGGTTTTTCGAAGAAAATTTTCTTATATAAAACAAAAAAATGCTCTCGCCTTCACATTCTTTCGACTAATATATAGGTATATGTTCTGAAAGGCGCGGCCGGGTGTATGCGAAGATAATTTTTCTTGGGTTAAATCGCGTTGAATGTTGAGATTTACTCGGCTGAGTCATTTTCATTCGAGAAGGGAGTTAAGAGGTAATGGTGGAGGAGGGTTGTTGACACGGTTGCTGGTCTCCAGGTCTGTTTTTCTTTGAGATCTGGAGGAAGGTTGGTTGTGTGTAATCGTGTTTGTGTTTGGTTTGGGGCCTCAATCTGCAAACTCTTCAATTCAGATTAAGCTAACACTCCAACTTGGGGAATAGGCAGATTGAGAGCCCCGAAGTCAACCCAAATCAAACACAAACACGATTACACACAACCAACCTTCCTTCATATCTCAGAGACAAATCCAAACCTCTGAGGCATCCACCCAACAGATCTGGGGACCAGCAAGACTGCGTCCCCGTGAACAACCCTCCTCCTTTACCTTCTAACTCCCTTCTTTCTTGAATATCGCTCCATAAGGAGAGCTGAAAAATCAATTAAATCTCAACATCTAACGTGACTTAATATCTTCGCATATTAAATATATATATATATATATATATACAGAAATTAACTAGTTAGCAAGTATATATGTCATAGATATTAAAAATCTTGACTACAATTTGTGAAGTGGCTTGTATTTCAACAATAGGTGAGGGATCGGGCAGCCAGGAATTAAGCCTCTACGAAATGAAACTCAAGAGTAAGGGAGACAGTTTCGGCTATAATTAAATATCGCCATCCTCAGTCCATTTTCGATAGTATGCACTCAAATGCAAATTAGCATTGCTTGGAATATATATACTGTACAAACATTTTATGTATATTAATACCCGTAAATTGCCCGGGAGCCGTGGCTCAATGGGAAGACATTTGCTTCTCGCATCGGAGTCCCGGGTTCGCTTCCCATCCCAAGCGAGAAAATTTATTTCATTTGATTTGACTACAAATCATTTGAAATAAATAGGGATGGGGTCTAAATGGCCTTAGATGCCGAAAAGGACCTTAAAAAAAAAAAAAAAAAAAAAAAAAAATACCCGTAAATTGAAAACTCTATATTTGGCTCAATACATTGACATTTGAGTGCATACTCTCGAAAATGGGCTGAGGATGGCGATATTTAATTATAGCCGAAACTGTCTCCCTTACTCTTGAGTTTCATTTCGTAGAGGCTTACTTCCTGGCTGCCCGATCCCTCACCTATTGTTGAAATACAAGCCACTTCACAAATTGTAGTCAAGATTTTTAATATCTATGACATATATACTTGCTAACTTGATTAATTCTCTTGGTTAAGAGAAAGGGATCAAATAAACATAAAAAGTACATTGAAGCATGAATGTAGAGTTAACTATTTAATAAAACCTTTAACAAGATTTTGTTCACTTGAGCCGGACACTTGAAAACAACTGCAGAATAAGCAGTCGAAACGTTGTACAGTATTTATATTTTTAATAAATAATTAATAACAAAATGTGGTCTGTAATTAAAAACTCCCTTAATACGAAAATTTAGTATGGTTTTTTGGATGGCCAAAAGCCCCCGGAATCCTATACGGGATATAATAAAAATTATTAAAGTATATTAGCAAAAAATAAGATACAATACACATATTGTAATTTGTAAATATTTAGTAATTATAAGTATTAGAATAAAAATTTATTTAAAAAAGTACAATGAATATAGAAGCAATTCGTCAAGCGCATGCGCATTACACAATTCTTTGCTCATCAATAATGAGTTGCGTATACTTTTCAATTATTCTTCAAACAAACCTAATATTTTGTCCACTTTGCTGTAGGTCTTCATAAATTTATTATATATTTAAGGCTGAACGCACACCGAGCAAAAACGCTTTTGGACAAAACATTTTTGTCTAATCGTGCCTAAAACTGTTTTTTCAATGCTTTTCTATGGGTCAACGCACACCGAAGAGGCAAGAGCATTGAGCATGATTCGACATCACTGAACAAAATGTTTTGCCATTGAGCGTTTTGCTCAATCGGTGGTGGCGATGACATTGGATAAAATGTTCTGCCATTGAGCAAAAAATGCCAACGCACACCGATTAGGCAAAAAGGCTGAATGGCAAAACATTTTGCCTAATCGGTGTGCGTTGGCATTGAGCAAAACGTTTTGCCAAGAGCGTTTTGCTCAATTGGTGTGCGTTCAGTGGAAGTAAGTAATTAGCTTAACGAAATTTCAAATCCAATAAATTATCCACTCTCTATTTGTGGAATATTAAAGTATGAACTCATCCTAATAAACAATAGTCTTAAATCAATCCATCAAAATTAGTTCCTTTATTTTTGTTTTAGGCCAAGCATGCCCAGCGGAAGCTGACGCCTCCAGTGCTGCAAACGAAGCGCCAAGCGCAGCTACGAGTTCAGAAACGGACGAAAGTTATTAAATAAAGAAAGAAATTAAATATACCAATGTCCTTATTCCCTTCCACAGGTCTGTGCATTTCATCTGTATATTTGTTGTTGTTTTTTTTTTTGTTAAGTCCACTTCCCTCCTCGTCCTTCTCCATATTTACGCTGCATCCGAAACACGACTCTAGTTGACTTGCTAGCTTTGTATGTATCTATCTGTAATTATTAAATCGAATCCATTTGTTTATTCATTGATGAATTTTTAATTTATTTTAAAAAAATAAAAGATTAATTAATTATATATAAATATAATGAATGATAAGTAATTTGTGTGATATATTATCAATTAAGATTGAAAGACTGGAGATTCTATCTGAGCTCTACAGGTGTCTTAAAAAAAAAAATAATAATTTCATTTTTGTATTTAAATGAGCAAAATTGGAATTTTTTCTGTTTATATATATATAATTTTTAGATATCACATGTTTTTTTTATTATTTTTTTTTTTATAATTTTATTTTATTAAATTTTTTTTTAAATAATATTCTTTTATTGATTTTTTCCCAATTTTTTTTTTTTTTTTTTTTTTTTAATTTTTACGTTTTCATTAAGATATCTATATCCATTACTTAAAACAGTCAATGAAAAAATTTGTGAAATTTTCTTTAGAGATATATAATTGCATTTTCCTTTTAACATCTAAACGCTTGATCATTAGAAAAAGATTGGACATTTTATTTTTAGAATTATGACTGAATTTTTTTTTTTGAGAACTATATGCTTCAAGGATTATTTGAAATGTTAAAATGCCAATAATAAATAAAGAATTATAAAAATTAAAGGTAAAATTAACCCAAGAATATTGAATTGTTAATATATTTCTATATTTCGAAATACACTAAAACCCCTCTTGTCCGGCCTCGGTTCAACCGGTCCTCTGATTAACCGGCCTATCCCATTAGTTATATAAATTACATATACTGTATTAACGAAAAAGTGTGATGAAAATGAATGAAAATCTATTTTTCACCGAAACCTCGGTTTAACCGGCAAGGTCTCGCTCCCGACCAGGCCAGTTAAGAGAGATTTTACTGTGTGATGTAAAAAAACCTTTATATTCCCTAATCTTTTTTTTTTTTTTTTTTTTCATTTTTTCAACTTGCCTCATCTCTCCTTGACCCGCTGATCCACTCCAATGAAATTCGTGGCTTAAGGGGCTTCAGGAGGGCATATTGAATCTTTAGTCCGAAACTACTGAGGCATTTTAAAGTATTTTTCATCCTTTTTTTTTAAATGATTTAAATTCGAGAGCATTTTATATAATAGAATGCTTTTTTTTTTAATTACAATTAATTAAAAAATATTTTTTGTATAGGTCTATTTATAGAAAATGCCAGTGGCGGCTCGTGACCGAGACAACTGGATAGGCGACAAATATATATATATATATATATATTACTTACGAAAAATAGAAAAAAAGAAAGAAAAGGCATATTTATTTATTTTTGTAAATTAAATCTATTCGCCTATCTTTTAATTTAGAAAATAATTCAATAATTTGATCTGTGAAGTTATCTTGTTTTGAAATTTGAACTAATAAATCTTCATGAGAAATTGCGCTCTACATTAACACTTGTCATCGGCTTGGCATAGGCTACTTAGTTCATCGCCTAACCGTTCGACTTATAGCGCTAGCTATCACTGCTGTGCGCATGCGCGACTGTCTAGAAATGTGGGCAGCGGAGTGTGGAGTACAAGCAGTAAATAGGCAAAGAAAAATATCGCCTTTACTTTATAAATACGAGGTTCTGAAGTGTTTCAAATTTTTTTTTTTGCAAAATCATATATATTAATTAATAAAGATAGTAATTATTTTATGAAACTAAATATTTTTAAACTTAATAAATATAAAATTGATAAATATTTTTCATCTGTATATTTATAAGGTAGGCGTCGCCTACCTTGCCTACCCTAGCGAGCCGCCACTGGAAAATGCAAAAAAAAAAAAACTATTAATTGTGATTTTTTTTTTAAATCTAAAATGTAAAAATCATTAATATCCAACCTATAATAATTAAATAAAGTGGTGACCAAGTCAAATAAACTATGATCAAAGAAAATCGAACAAATACATGAGATTAAAAATACCATTCTGCCATCTGTTGGCAAATTTTCGTAATAGTTGAGCTTTTCAGCTAAATTTTTAAGGCCATCTTATCGGAAAAAAACATGCAAACAGCATGCGCCTTAAATGACCTCAAGTCCCATAGACATTTATTTTGGGAAAGGTTTGAACTCTCCCCTACCCAGGAGCGCCGGAACGAATTTGAATCAGGGGGGGGGGGGGGCAAAAAATTTTTTTTTTAGAAAATTAAAATAATTTAATATTGTTCAAATAGTATAAAACAAAAACAAATCTACTATAAAACTTTAAAAATTTTAAATAAAATCACAATTTTAATAAAATTAAAATTTAAAAAAAATTTATCAAAAATTTTTGGAAACAATTTGGAAAAAAAATGAATTTCTTACTCTTTTAATTTTTTTTAATTTAGAAGATTTTATTTTTCAAAAGTAAAAATATATCATTTTTAAAAATAAATGAAATAAAAGAAGACATATTGCCCCCCCCCTCCCATAGAATTCCAGGGGGCAAGGGTACATTGTACATTGCCCCCCCCCCCCCCAGTTCCGGCGCCTATGCCCCTACCTCTCACTCCGACCCTTATTGTAACGAGAGCTTTTGTTTTTTCCATCAAACCCTGAATTATTTGCTCTATTAATTTTGAATGCCAATCTAAAAGATTTATGTTTAGTTACCATCAAAATCGATTAAAATTTAAGTAATTCCTTGGGTTTGTTAATGAATGACTTGTCCATATCTTTTTCTAGAATCATGAAAAAGAAATCAAAAATATTTAAAATTATATAATATTTTAATTGGTAGAGTTTGATTGTTGAAAGGAAAATGTGAAATTAATTTTTGGATGACTGTATATATTATGTAAACCTTTTTAATCGCGATAAATTTAGATTAGTAATAGATTAAAAAAAAAGAAACAAAAAAATATTTGAAATGTTTTTATTTGAATAAATATATATATATATATTAGGAAAATAGACATAAATACAATTTATGATTATTTTTTTGTTTTTTTCCTGAAGCCCAGGAGGGCATTGAGTTCGGTGGCTGGGGGCGTATCTTGCGGTTTTGGTCGATCTTCCCGCTCGGGTGAGGAAAGTTGTTGGGCTGTTAAGATTCGTGGTTCGCAATCTTCTTGTTCGGCCTCTCGTTTGACCCGGGATGGCGATGGTGCCGATCGAGATCCGTTTAGGATGGCAATCGGCAGGGGAACGGCTCCGTCCCAAACACCTTTTTCCTTTTTCTTTATCACATTATTATTCTCCTCATATTTTATTTCATTCTTCTTCTCTTTTTCGATGTTCTCAGATATTTTTTCTTGTGTTTTTTTTAATATTTCATTTTCGTTTTTATTTATTGATTTAATTTTTAAATCAGGAGTTAAAATTTTTTCTAATAATGGCGTAGGATCTAATTTTATTTCTTTTTTTAGAAATTCAATTTTTTTCTTCGGTATAGATTCTAATTTCTCATTAGTTTTAAGATCATTATTCTCTTGATTATTTTTTATTTTTTCATCTTTTTTCTCAAATTCTTTTTTTCCAGTTTCTTTGTCTTCTTTGGTTTTTTCTTTGGTGTGATTATTATTATTTTTAGGGGGTGTAATTTCAACATTTTTATTTTCATTTGGCTGTTGTTGTTCTTCATCCTTTTTTTTCAATTCTGATATGTTTGATTCTGTATTAGGTTTTATTTTAGCATGTTTATTCATTTCTTCAAGAATTCTTTTTTGTTCTTCTAACAATTTCGCCTGTTCTTGTTTATGTTTTTCCAGTTTTGCCAATAATTCCAATTTATTTCTTTCGGCTTCTGATTTTTGTTGTCTTTCCGCCTCAAGTAATTCAGCATCTTCTTTTGCCAAGGCGTCTTTATGCATGGATCCGATTTCTTCTGGCAAAACATCTGGCGCTGCTTTTGGCACTAAATTTGCTGCCGATTTCTCAACTTGAGGCTGAAAGTAAAAAAAAAAAAAAAAATTATTGATTAATCTATAAATATTTATATTTAATTATTAATATGTCAATTTAAAGAAATATGATAAGTCATTTTGATTGTGCTTAATCTTCTTTGGGTAACATGTCAATTATTTATATGGGATTTCAATTTGAAAAAATGGTACTATATTTTGTTATTTATTAACTTAATTTTTTTTTTTAAATAAAAAAAAGCACCAAATTTTAATTTAAAATATGTATAATTTCTTTTATTAAATAAAAATAAAATTTTTTTCAAGGATTATTGCTCGACGTTTGATCATTCAAAAAAAAAAAAAAAAAAAATCAGAACCCTTTATGTCTCATTTTTCAAAAGTGACAAAAAAATTTTTATTAGTATATTTTTTTCTCACACCAAATGTCTGTAGACTTTTACCTTATTATTATTATTATTAATATTGTTATTATTATTGTTGACAGCAGCTAATTGTCCAGCAGCAGGTACCCCAGGCTCAACAGGTATGGGTGGCTCTTTACGCACATCATCAGGAGCTGGGATTTTTTTGTAAAAATCCTGGCCATCTGATGGAATTTGAACAGGCTCAACTGGAACGGGAGGTTCTCGTCTTTTGCCCTCATCAGGCAAAATAGGTTGAGGAATATCTTTTATCACTTTGATGTTGTTTATATCGGGGATAACTGTGTTGACAGAAACAGGTGGAGTTGGTATTGAAGAATCCAATGGCGATGGACTTTCGGCTAGCGCTGATAAATTGGCATATGTTCCAGCCACAAGAATTATAGCGCCAATAAGCAAAACAGCCTAAAATAACAATAAAAACACATTATTTGTTCTGCACAATGAGATATGGTAATTTATATTAATTATAATAATTTATTTTATTTTCTCTTACCTACTATATAATATATAGTATAAAGTATAGGAAAAATTTTACGATTTTAAAAAAGATGTCTAAATTTTAATGGAAATTTCTGTTTGGGCATAATGAATCCTGCAGAATGTATTGTTATCTTTGTTGTGAGAAATATCTCAAACATACGAGGTTTAAATTTCATATTTAAACTAGTTAGACTTAGTTACATGTGCTCGTGGTCGTTCTGGTGTGGAAGCAGATGAGATAGTTCGGAGCATTGCAAGTGCCGGAAATCCTAAACAAATAGCTACACCAATTGTAGATCCGACTAGGCCCAGAACAAGTTCAATGCTTGGGACGGCCCAAGCCACGCAAAGAGAGACAGCTACAATTGAAGCTGTGAGGAGACGAACTCTTCGGGCTGCACTGGCTGCAGCTGTAGGTGCCCTCGTTCCTCCGCTGGGTGGCGGGCCTCCCTTTAAAGAAAATTTTTAATTATTTAATAAATCCATCAAAATATCTTTGAATTAAAAAATTACACAATCATTTGAATCCGAATTTTCTCATAGTTTTAGATATATATGGATAAATAAAATTTTTTTAAGTTGTTTTAATTTTTATTATATTCTTGAAGTGTATAATAGGGTGGATTGTTTTGCCACTTTTTTTCGGAGCGAAATGTAATGCCAGACAAAAGTGGTCCAGTCACATGGACATTTTTTTCAAATAGGACAATATCTTCTGTGAGAATTTTTACCACAAAGTTTTGAAAATTAGGGGGGGGGGGGGTCGTTTTGCCACTTTTTTTCGGAGTGAAATATAATGACTAGCCCTGTGATATCCTACCTAATTCAATCTGTAAGATTAAGGTGGCAGTAGATATCAGTTCATATAGGATAGAGGAGTTGACAAGCACCTTCCGGGGTCAAATAATAAATATTTCTAGAAATTAAAAATTTCATGGCTTATATTCTTATAGTTTCTGAGAAATTTTTGTACGAACAGAGGACAGAGGATTGACAATTATATATAGGTCTATATATATATATATATATATATATATATATATATATATGAAAATTATGATTTTCATATACCTCTTTAAAAATGCTTTTTTCGTAGATAACTCAAATATTAAATCCGATTTAAATAATTAATTATTATTATGAAAATTAATAGAAATTATTAAAATGTATTTTTTTTTTGGAATGGGTGCATAAGGTCCGAAGACCTATAATGACCAATAGTCACATGCAGCCAGGAAGAAAATAAAAACAAAAGGAGAAGCATAAAGGGGAAACTCAACTGCGGGAACTGAGAAGATGCCTGTTGAGGTTAGACTTGAAAGTCTGAAGATTGTAGGTTTTGGGGAAGATAGACGCAGGGAGCTTGTTCCAATCACGGGAGGTCATGGGGACAAAAGAAGAATGAAATTGTTTTGTTCTGTTAGTCGTGATCTGAACAGCATAGGGATGCTGGGAAGATGCCTCTCTTGTGTTCCGTGAATATGTTGCATTGGGTGGGATAATTGATTTTAATTCGGCAGAGCATTGACCATGGTAATACCTGTAGAAGAGAGATAGTGAAGATACTCTTCTTCTATGATCTAGTGACTGTAGGGATGCAGTAAGGGTAGAATCACCTATCAGTCTAATTGCACGCCTCTGTATGGCTTCCAAGGAGGAGAGAGCGTCTTTCGACGCCCCTCGCCAAAGGTGGGAACAATATTCAAGACACGGCCGAATTTGGGCTTTATAGAGGATTAGGAGTTGTTGGGAGGAAAAGTAACGCTTCGTTTTGAATAGGAAACCCAATTTCCTTGCGGTAGATTTAACCACAGAAGAGATGTGGTTGCTCCAGGAGAGATCAGATGTAACTGTCACTCCCAGAACAGAAAATGAATCTTTGAACTCGAGATTATTATTGCTGTAAATAAGGGGAGGGCAAATCCTATTTTTTTGTCTAGAAATACCATAAATACCATAGTGATAAAAACGACTTGCATGATATAGGACTACTCTTTGCTTAGTTCGCAAAATGGCATAAAAAATAATTTATTAAAAAATGAAATAAATTAATTTATTTTCATACCCTTTGATAGATGAGTGAATGCAATGAAGCTCGACAGGGAAAAATTACCAAAGGGAATGAAACGGCTACTGAGAGAACGAATCCCAATTTGATGAGCTCCGTAGCTGGCGATGGTTCAAAAGACATCAATACATTCCCTAAAAATGATATTAAGAGATATATTACCTTATATAAAAAAACCCTCAGTCACTCAAAAATTATAAATATCTATAATAGAAGTAACAAAACTAAATCAAGATTATTCGCATTTATGACAATTCAAGATGTTCTCGGTACCAAAAAATTATTTTCAAATGTTTGTAGCCAATATGGTCTCTCATGTTTTAAAAATGAGCAAACTTTTTCACTTCAAAATGCTTAAAAGTTTAATTGTCAGTTCATTATTCAAGGTGAGAGTTAATTCAAAATTTAAAGTTTTTAAGCCTATCAAATTAAAATATTCGATTAAAATATTATTAATTTAATTTCTAACTTACGAAAATAATTTTACCTGTAAAGGGCTTTTCGGCATTAGCAACATATCCAAAAAAGCCGACAGCAATATAAACTCCAGTACATATATTGACAGCTTGTTTCACTACACTATTCATTCTATCAAGTGAGGCGCTTGGCCAAGCAGCAAAAACCTCGAAGACTTGGCTGGAATTAAAGAATTCTTTAAAATTATTTGGGTTAATATCCGTAAGGAGATTTCCAAATACAGTAGAATCCCGATAATACAGATTCGAAAAAAAATGCTCTGGGGCGATTTGTGCCTAATATGATGCCTAATAATACATGCGCAAGGAAACAAAAATAAACAGAATACCGTTCTATTTAGTAAAAATAAAACAATAGGCATATATTCAATAGTAAATAATCGGGATACGAAATATCGGGATTCCACTGTATACACTTTGATAGAAAATAAATCCATTCCCCTTCACCTGTTTTATGTGTTATATTATTTTACAAAATTATAAGATATACTAACGTTTGGCAAAAAAGAGCCATTGTAAAAATAGGCAAACATTGTAATAGTCCTGAAGGTTTCCATAGGGCGACGAGATCAATCCAATCAGCAGCAACTAGTCGAGGTGCTGCTTCAGCAACTACCTATTTATAATTAATAAAACATTATTAATTATTAAACTTTTATTTTACTATTTAATTATTGAATTCTTACCTTAAGAACTAGACATACGTAGAAACCTATAGTCGCAGTACTAACAGTAGTAAGACTATCAACACTTCTTAAAAGACCTAATGGAAGAACGACAAATGCGGCGAGACCTGGAAAAAGATGCATTTAAAATCAACGTTGTGTATTTTGGGATTTTTTTGATTTATAATTTATTTCAATATTTTAGTTAGAGGAATAAAGTTTTGACTTTGAAAGCAAAGTATTGATATATAATTTTTGTTTCCAGAACTTGAAGAAATTCTAATTAGGCACTTAGGTTTGTTTTTACATTATTATTGATTACAATATTTACTTATATCTATTTTTTTTAACATTTTGCAAAGACAAGATACATACCAACTAAAAAAGTTGTCCTTAATCCAGGGGAATTTGTCACTGATAAGAGATTAGCTAAGATAGCAGGACCGAGATCTCCAACAACCACAAAAAACGCTATACATGTTCCAAGAAGGAAGCCAATGATACAAACTTCCACTAGCAATTTGCCAGCAGGTCCAAAAGTATGGAATGCTAAAAAAAGACTTCGTTTAAGTTAATAATTAAACCAATTCATATTAAATGAGCGTGACTATTAGGCTTATTTCAATTTAATATCTTAAGCCAGTGTCTAGTGGCCTCACTCATTTAATATATTCTTCATACTATATCATTCGATATAGCTATATCTCATCATATTAGTTTAAAATTACCTAGATTCTCAAATGTTCTTCTTCTTGACATTGCAGCAGACTTAAGAAGAAAATGACATGATAATCTTGAAATAAAGCTACTTAATATAAGCATAGCAATAGACAGAAGTATTCCACACTGAAATTAAGACAATAATTATTAATTATGAGCAGGGCCGGATCTGGGGGGGGGGGGGGGCAGTGGATGCATGTGCCCCGGGCGGCAATTAAAGAAAGATTTACTAAAAAAAGGTAAAATGATATGAATTTTGTATAGAAAATTTTAAGGAGGGGGCGGCAAATTAAATTTTGCCCCTCCTAAAAAATCTCGTAGTTCCGATCATGATTATGAGTAAAAAGTAGGGATAAGAAAGATAAGAAAAGAAGAGAGCACGGCGACTCCGAGAAACCAGAGTGTGGAACGTTCCCCGGTTGCCATCGATACATTAAAATAATTATGTTAAAAACCCTAAATGATATCGGTATCCGAATAGTACAAAATTAAAAAAAATATGGGGGGTAGCCCCAAAATAAATACTTTTAAGGAATCCTTAAGGCCTGAAGGAAGGAGGGTGGTTGTCATTCTGTTCTTTTAAAGTGTGAAACTTTAATTAGGAGATAGAAAAGGGTTTTGGATTTTTATTTACCAATTTAAAACAGAATGGCATGGCCAAAACGCTGACACCAATAATACTGTTTGCAAGAGTCATCACAGTTCCTGTTGTGGTTCCCATTTTGTAAATTAATGTCTTTTAAAACGTTTATATGAAACTAAATATCACTTTGAACATAATTATCAAAACAAAATATATATTTTTATTTCAATAAATAAGTTTTATGTACAGGAAAAGAACTGTCAATTTATATCAAGTATATTATTTTCATAAATTAGTTCTTTTTCTGCTTGATTATATTTTATATTAGATTGCGAATATGTTTTATTTAAAAATATAAACATTTCTTTAAATATAAATGAAAATTTAATTAACAAATGTCACCATAATTTTCAAGATATTTAAAAAATCAAAATCAGCTGTTTTTGTCCGATTTTTGTGGCAAACCACGTTTCCTTTCAATCCTGCTTACTACTTTAGTCTTTCAATGACTTTACAATGCTTTACAAAATACAATTTTAATATTTAATTATAAAAATACAATTATTCAAAAAAACAAACAAATATTAATAAAATTTAATTTAATGTATATAGTATTTTTTTAAAATTAATTTTTTTAATAATTTGACCAATTACAAATTCAAATCAAACTTACAATGAATCAACCTAAATCTATTTTAATTGTTAAATAATTGTTAACTATCAAAAAAAAATTTTTTTTTAATTAAAAAATTATAACTATTATTTTTTAAATTTAGTTTAATTTTTGTTAAAAATATAAATATTTATAGCTTAACTTTGTACAAATACCAAGAATTACGTGCTCTAATTAACACTAAATTTATTAATATTTAAATTAAATAATTGATTCAATAAATCGAAAGACATTCGATATCTCGAAAAGCAATTTCAATATTCTCGAAAGAGTCGCCATTGAATG
The DNA here is from genome assembly GCA_023213315.1 of Euborellia annulipes. Lineage (NCBI taxonomy): Eukaryota > Metazoa > Arthropoda > Insecta > Dermaptera > Anisolabididae > Euborellia > Euborellia annulipes. Next base: position 137,897 of record JAKCPI010031822.1, on the reverse strand, counting down.
TGAAACCATCACATTCATCTGTCAAACGTTTTTTTTTTCGTTCCGAAGATTTTTTTTCCACATCTCATCAGAAAAAACACTCTTCCCAATCACCACTTTTTTAGGTAATTAATTATTTTATATCTCTCTATTCATTATTAATTATTTCTTCTTGTTATATTTTGTATATATTAATTTTATTTAAATTATTTGTCACAAATTTTTTGGTTATCTCAATCGACACTTTTGGTAATGTTTTTCTAAGAAACCGCGAGGTTTGAAGTGATTTTTAACTTAATAAAATCATAAAATGATTATTTCTTAGAAAATAATATTTAATTCATTTTATTAATTTGAAATGACACTTAAATTTATTATTTAATACATGTCATTTGGATATAATTAAATTAAGATTTCCATTCTTTAATTGATAGATAGTAGATGGATGACAGTCAAGTAGATATTTAAACAAAAGAAAATAGAAGTTTTAATTGCCCTTTTTTCCAACATCAGTGTTATTTAGAAGATAATATATTCTCAATGTAAACACTTCAGTAATCATTTGACTTTTTACTTTTTTTAAATAAATTAATGATGGAGGCATGTGTAATTATGATTCTCCTATGATGTTAATAAAAAACAAAATCAGCCTGATTGATTTTTTGAATACTTTATTTGCTACTGACATTTTTGCAGCTCATTTTGTTTTATAAATCTTATTTCATTGATGCTCCCTGTTAAACCAAATTTGTCTAAAACTAAAAGAGTTTAAGCAATATTATTATTCTATAATTGATTTGAACTTTGTACTTTTTTTTTTTAAAGCTTCTAACACAAAAGACATTTCTAAGAAAAAAAAAAATTGGTGTTGGCTGTGTCTTCTACACAGTCGGTGGCTTTTAAACGTGACGTCTTTTTTCTTGACTTAAAACTATTTTTACTTTCTCTTACTTATATTGAAAGTATTGTTTTTTTTACTTGTACTTTTTTTCATTAACAAACATTTTCATAGTAACATTATAGGACAGGTGTGGTCAAACTTTTAACCATTAAGGGCGACTTTTGCTTAAAAAAAGGGGGGGTTTCGAGAACATTGACATCACATTTAGTCATATTAGACATTCGGAATCTACAGTGGTTTAAACTTTCAAAAAAAGATTTCCCGCCGAGTGCTCTCATGCGATAAAATGATGACATATCGAAAAAAATAAAAAAGCACTCGGGGTATTGAACCAATCTTTCTAAAAATATATTTAGATTTAATGTAGCCTTTATGGTCAAGTAGATATGCAGTGCCCAAAAAAGGGCAATTTTTCGATATTTTTTTGTCTAAAAAATGAGGTTTTTCGAGATAAAAAATTTATTTTGGAGTTAATTACTCGGGATTTTTTTATTTATTCTACTAGCTTACAAGCGCTCGCTACGCTTCGCTCCGCTCACTTTGTAAGCTAGTTTATTCTATTAGAGCTTTTCTTTCTGCACAAAATGACATCACATTTAGTCTGATCTGATTAGCCATTCCGAATCTACAGTGGTTTAAACTTTTAAACTTATCTAAAGAGAATGTTTCACAAAATCATTCATTTGTATTGTGCAAGACATACACAAAATTATTTTTATTTAATTTAAATTAATTAAAATTAAATAATTGATAAAATTATGAACATTTAAGGATGTCTCCTATACCATTAAGTGTGATATAATTTGTTAGTAAATGGGCCCTCACACTTGGAAAGATTTTGTACAAAAACGACCTCTTCAAAAATTTGTCCAAAATTTTTGCAAGTGTGAAGGCAATCTTTGCACAAAAAAGCGACTATTCAAAATTTTATAGAACATTCTAAAATTTTTAAAAGGAGTTGAAATTTTGAAGCATGAAAGCTAGTGTGAGGAGGCTGTCAAAAATTTGCCAAAATTTCTTCATTCTGTCAAGAGCGTTCGTCACGAGAACAATGAAAGAATTATTGTAACCCCTTATGAAAAAAATAAACCAGGAAGGGGGACGAACAGTCTTTCCTACTCCATTGTATCGAGGTCTGTGGCTAACAGGGCTCTAGCCAGAGGGGAGAAGGGAAGGGTAGAATATGTGGGCCCAACCCCCTGCCCTAAATTTCAAAAAAAAAAAAAAATCTATGAAACATGTATAATAGAGATTTATTTTTTTTAAATTTCATTTAAGGTCTTTTTCGGCAGCGAAGGCCATATAGGCCCCGTCTCTATTTGACCTGGATTGTTAGCCAATCCAATTGAAATAATTTGTCGCATGAGACAGGATCTGAACCGGTTCCCTTGGTACAGAAGGCCAGCACGCTTCCCACTGCACCAAGGCCCGAAGGCTAAAATGAAATTTTGTACAAAATTTTTGTGTAGTGTGAAGAGTCCGCGGCCATTCAAAATAAGTAAGTAAAAAATGAAAGTCTATATGGCCTAAGATGCCGAAAAGACTAAAAAAAAAGATGATGAAAAATATGGTTGTTTAACTTAATATGGACAGCGGATGGCAGCCAGAAAAAACAAACGCAGATAAAAACATCAATTTCTATCAGATTTTTTATTAGATTGTCGACGATTCGGACGCCAGTCGCGTCCTTTCTCAGAATAATCACTCGTGAACCAAATACAGATGATCGTATTTTTAACGAAAATTGAAATCGTGTAGGCCCTATGGAATAATACAATTTGAACAGTTGACAAACTGTTTTCGTTAAAAATACGTCCATCTGTATTTGGTTGACGATTGATTGTCCTGAGGAAGGACGCGACTTGCATCCGAAACGTCGACAATTTAATAATAAAATCTGATAGAAATTGATTTTATTTTTATCTGATTGTTTTTTTCCTGGCTGCAATCCGCTATCCATACTAAAAAAAAAAGTTTTTCATTGTCTTGGGGTGACACCAAAATATTCTGTGCCACCCATCCTAGCTATTCCAGTAGCTCGAACTATTATCAATACCCTATTGAAAATTTAGAAGCCAAATTGAAAAGACAAAAATAATCAATATTTCCATATTATCCTAGTGTTTCAGAATTTTTTAAGTATTTAAAAAGAACGCTCTAAAATATTGACATATACTGTAATCCACTTCAATCATTATTAAAGATTCCATCAATTTTTAGAGGTATGCTCAACATTTTCTTCATTCTTCTTGAGGAGTGATTGGGGAGTTGAGCTTTTGTTTCCCACGCCACCTACACCGCCTCGATCGGGTACAGGTCCCCTCAAAATGTGGACTCCTTAAGACATACTCAGAACACACGCACACATAACATAAACTCTGCCCCTCCTCCTTTCTTCATTCTTCGTTAGTTAAGTACAATCCCCAAGTTCTCAATCGAGTCTTTTTATCTGTCGCAGCATGCCGGCCACGTGACTGCTTCTCATCTGACGTCTCCGTGGTGAGTTCTTCGACCTTACTAGGTTTTTTTAAATTATATTATTATTCTGCATTTACTTTTAAAAGCTCTTTTTTTCCACCCTTTTAATAACCACTAGTAGCTTTGATAACATTTTTTTTAATATTTTTGTTTGATCACATTTTTGATAATTTATCTTAAAAAATTATAAATTTTTATTGTATTTATAATATTTTCATTATTTTGATATAACATTAAACTTGACTTTTGGAAAGTCCAATTGGAATTTTAAACGCTCTTTGGAAAAAAAATTTAGAGGGCCCCACAGCCAGTCTTGAAATTTTACTTTTTTGTAATTATCTCTAGATTGGTGCCCGACATAATAGAGAAATGCGAAATCCGGCTGATGAATACATTTTAATGTTATTAGGCAAATACACTAGGCGTGGAGCCTAGTGGGACAGAAAAGTCCTTTATTCTAATTTGAATCTTGAACTAATTCATTATTACTCCTTTCACAACAAATTTTTCGGCTCTCTTAACAAAATCCTGGTACCGGCACTGGGGCATTATATTATTACAATTTTGAGATATAAAATGATAATTACTTTAACAAATAATTATAGATTTTTAACATGTGAAAAATAAAGAAATTGATCATTAGAAGTTTCCTTTAACATTAACTATAGTTTGGGGTCGTCCACATATTACGTAAAGCATTAGGGAGGGGGGGGGGTCTGGACTAGTCTGGTCTAGTTACTAATTGTGACATGGGGGACCCGGGGGTTTCTCTAAGTGTGAGATAAGAATTCAAAGTTGAATTTATAAAATTTAAAAAAAAGGTAGAATATGAATTTTGTATGATAAATTTTATTCGATTCGGGGGGAGGGGGGGCAGTTTTTTTTTTTTTTAAACATTCACACTTTTTTCTCATTCACACTCACACTCATACACACATTCACACAGTCAACTCAGGCCATATAAGACTTTAGACGATAACCGTTGTATTGAAAATATCTATTGGGGGTCCAGGCATTTCTATTTAAGCCATCTGGTATCCAAATGGCTTAAATAAAATCATCGGACTGCCTGGGGTCCGAACCCGCGACGTTTGGTATAGGAGGAGGGGGGTAGTTCTCCTAGGGCGTGAAAATAAGCTTTTAATCAAAATCGGCCAGAGTACTAACTAGTAAGAGTACTTTACTGATGAACTTTTTCAGTTTTTTTCCATTTTTTCAAAATTCGCTCCATAGATTTTGATTAAAATTCAAAAATCAATTATGTTTTAGATACTCTTTAAATTCTCATATTGTAATTGAAATCTTCTGAAGACCACTTTACTTTTGTACTTCATTGAAAAGATAGGAGAAATGGTTGCCATGGTAACAAAATATAAATATTTTTCTGTTTATAAATTTTACATCTTGAATTTTAATATATCGGTGCAAACTAAATACTTATATTCATTCGACCTCGAAATACTAGAGTCTTCAAGTAAATGTAAAAATGGTTAAAACGTTGCTATACTGCCATGTCAAACGACCTGACGAATTGACATCATTTTTGTCCTGATGAGGAGTGCGATCGGCACTCGAAACGTCGACAAAAAATAGATTTTGTTTTATTTTTCGCCTTGGCTGCCCTTGTAACGCATCCTCATATCATAATATCCAGCCATCAAGAAACAACTAGTAAATACTTATATCTCGACACAAAAAATCTGGAGTGAAAAACACAGGACACAACTTTCGAATACCGAAGGTAAGAGAAAGTTGTGTGCTGTGCGACAGTCACACCAGATTTTTTTTCATCTCCTAAATAATTTTTTTTATTTAATTTATTCCTTTATTATCATACAATTATAAGATGACTTTTTACTTTTTTATATTAACATACTTTTTTTTTAAAACATTGATTAATATTCTTTATTTCAATGCTTATGAATTTTTTGCCAAGAAAATTTTATAATTTAAAATAGATAATAGAAAATTATTTAATTAAAAATTATTATACTAGCTTATACGCGGCCCGGCCATATCTTAAAGTTCGGCACCCTTTCTAAATATAAACCAAGTTTGGAAATCATAAAACAAAAAGGATAAAAAAATCTCTTTATCTTGATTTTTTCATCCCCTTAAGCGCGGGGCCCGGGGACAGGGCTGGATCTCGGGGGTGCAGTGGGGGCATGTGCCCCGGGCGGCAGTTATCAGGTGGCGGCAAAATAGGAAAAGTGGTCCACAAAATGAAATTAGCAAGTAGGATTTAGGCATTAACCGTCTCTAGGTAGCGGACGGAGTCTTTTGCCGCCCTCTCCCGGTGAAAACAGGCCTCTTCAGTCCATTAAAAAACAAATTACAAAAATATATATTTTATTTAATTTCTCCCAGACCAACGATTTTGACCTCTGCTGCTGCCAGTCTTCCTCACTGAGGGTGTATCTGGAAATAACAAGAATGCTCTCCCATTAAAATTAAAAAATTTCTTAAAAAATATTTACAAAACATGTTAAAAAATGTTATTATCTTATTCTTGTAATTCCAGACATTCCCCTCACTGAGGAAGACTGGCAGTATTAGCGGTCGAAACCGTTGGTCTGGGAGAAATTAAAATAAAATATACAATATATTTTTGTATTTTGTATTTTAATGGACTGAAGAGGCCTGTTTTCACCTTTCCTTAATAATTTTAATACATTTTATTGCTCAGGAAGCCAAACGAACATGTGTTATTTACCTCAGAGGGGTAGGGGTTTTTTATTTTTGAATTATTTAAAATGTCTTTGTAACTAGAATTAATGAGATAAGGTCGAGTTAAAAAATATCCAAGACCTTGAGACGAAATTTATTTTTTATTTCCATTCTGCACCACCACGCTAACATTTCGGTCCCTTATGTTATAAGAATAAAATAAATGTGCACAATAATGAATATTTTTTTTAATTCATCTTTTTATTTTAATAAAAATAATTAAATGGCAATCCGCCTGATTGGAAGAGGAAACTGCCAAATATACTTGGCTGGTTGGCAGGTTGCCTATTTTAATAAAAGAACACAAATCATTTCGTAAACCAAGCTTATATTATTAAGCTATACTTACGTATCTGGTATATTTAGTTTCTATCATTTTGCTTACATTTTTTTTTTAATTTCCTGAAAATAAAATAAAATATTTAATGAATATATTTTGAAAATACTTTGTCTTTTCCTTCTACAACGAATCTCGATAGACATTAAAGATTAATTTAATAAATGGTATCACAATAAAGGTTATCAGATTTATTTAAATTGATTAGTGGCCAATTTATTTAAATAAATTTTTCCATTCAGGTCGTTGAGTGAAATTTGACTTGATTTATAAGCATTTTAAATTAAAAAATAAGTAGTGAGGAGGTTCAAGGCAGCCAAAAGCAATAAAGAAAAAATATATTTATCTTTAGCTTTATTTCACACACTTGTCGACGTTTCGGCCGATATTCCGGCCCTCATCAGAACAAAGTGCTGTTTGCCCCGAGCTCATAGAGCCACACTATTGAACCAGAAGTCATGACATCCGACGAATGTTCGCACACCCGTATTGTCAGGAGTATTGCCAAGAGCTCGAGGGAAACAGCATTTGTCCTGATGAAGGCCGGAATATCGGTCGAAACGTCGACAAGCGTGTGAAATAAAGCTAAAGATCAATATGTTTTTTCTTTATTGCTTATGGCTGCCTTGAACCTCCTCACTACTCATTATACATTCAGCCACTCCTCCTGAAATTAAAAAATAAGTATTATGGGGTTAATAAATCACAAATGTGGTCAGCCTAAGGTGCGGTGCGGAGTCAAATTCGCCAATTTGGCCACAATTTTCTGTTCATATTATTAAAATCTGAATCAGATCCGTAATGAAATAAAGTAGCCTACTTTTGGCATCCGGATCTGATTCAGATCCAAATCAAAACAGTTTCATATATTTCTTTAAATTAAATAAAAATTGAAAAAGTTCATGCTTTTTTCATTATTCAATAAATTGTTAAGATTCATTATTCAATAAATTGTACCTGATGCATCAATAAAATTATCTTAATTTGTATATGATACAAATAAGGCAAAATCTTGAAAAAGTTATTGTATTTTAATGGAAAAACTCTATTTGTTATCTTCCTTCAACTTCTTTCATTCGTATAATTAGCTAAAAATTATCTACTTATACACTTTTTTGTGTTAATTAGAGATCTCGTCTTTTCGACTTATACGAAATAGCAGAAGAGCCAGTTATGGCATTAATCGGTAACCCACACCAGTTTAATCCTATAATAACAAGAACGTTTCAGTTTCTCTGACACATATGAATGATGGAGATGAAGCTATTGTTTTTCTTAAACAATTGTTTCTTTAAACTAAATATTTTATGTATGATGCAGTATCTTTTTTTAAGAAACTGAGGATTTTTGCGTAGTATAAAATTTGGAAAAACTGAATTTTCTTACCCTCCTTTGGAAACAAAAACAGTGGCGTAGCCAAGAGGGAACAAATTCATAATCTTTTGAATTCCAAATGATATAAATAAATTTGCCTAGATAATTAATATTGTAATTAATTATAAAAGTATCCTTTAAAGTATATATGCTATCACATGCCGAAAAGGCTAAAAAAAAAAAATAGAAACAAGCGTTGATATTAGGCCTATATGAGAATGAATTTTTTTAAAATAAATCATCTAGGTGGGGGAAGATATTTTGGAACTCCCTACTGACCAGAAGAATAATTTATAAATTTACAGGCGGTAAAACCCTCTGAAGGCGGGCTTTACCACTTGCCAGGGGAACACGCCCCCTGGACCCCCTTGCTAGCCTTTGGCGAGCAATTGCAAAAAAGTTTCGGCATTTGAAACCTTAGAGACTTTAAACGATAACTTATTCATACAGCTTTTTATTAACGATACAATCATCTAAACCAGTGGTTCCCAACCTTTTTGGATGTGCGGCCCACTTTTTCCGTTAAAAAAAACACTGAGGCCCAGTGTATATATATAATTTTATATAATTTTTATCTTTTCTTAGGCCAGGGTGGTTAAAAAAAAAACCACTTGTTTAGATTTTGACCAGGGAACTGGTCAAAAATGGTTAAAACCGTCCAAAATTGGTTTTAACCACAAAATTAATTTAAATTATATTAGATATCAATCAATTTGAATAAATAGGAAAGGGATCTAAATGGCCTCCAATGCCGAAAAAGGCCTTAAATTAAATTAAAAAAAAAAAAAAATATATTCTGACACAAAAAATCTGGTATGAAAGCACAGAACACACCTTTCATTTAGTGAATATAAGAGATAATTAAAACAATTGATCCAAAATTCCTGTAAATATAAAATTTATGTTGTTATATTTAAATTCAGTTTTTTAGATCTTCCATTTCTGTATGATTTATGTTTTATGTAATTATGTAATTTTCCCGAAATATACCCATAGGGTATATGAAATTTATTTGTTTATTTCAATAAAAACCACTGGTCAAAATTGGATTAAAACCAGGACGTTTAAAACAGGTTTTTACCCGTGGTTTTAACCACCCTTTCTTAGACGCCCGCGGCCCACCCCCGGGTTGGGAACCGCTGATCTAAACACATTTATTTATACCACTTGATATAGAAGAATTAAATATTGCAAGAAGAATAATCTCATCTCCTCATTTTGAAATTTGTAAAATTGAAATCGAATAAAACTAAATCCGGCTCTATAATTTAGAACTTTATTTTTTTAAAAATATATTCTTATTCATCTTCTAGTTTTTCTTTCTTTCTAGAAATATTGAATAAAAAAATGTTTAAAACTTAAAAAAAAAATTTTTTTTTTTACTACACTTAATCAAAATCTTCGCTACTTAAATCCTTTACGGTGATTATATTATCTCTGACATTTGAAAATTATGAGTTCTTAAATTTTAATCTTAAAATATTACCAAGGAGTTCTTTTTATTTTTTACTGAACGATCCAAAAGATAACAGCCAAAATATCAGGAAGAAAATAAACTTTGAACAAACCCAAAGGCCCATCTCCACTGACAGGCTGTGAGTCTTCGGCTTCAGTTTTAGGAGGGGGAAAAACGAAAGGGTCAGGAGGTCATCCGAAGCGAGCTGTTGGTCGACCAGAGGCCACAGAGCTCTCTCTCTCTCTCTCTCTTCTCTCCTCTCCAACAACATCTCTTGCAACAGCCACGTCAAATCCAGTTATTAAATTTTATTCTTTATCCAAAAAAATATAAATTCCATAAAGGGAATAAATATTTTTTCTCCATCTCTCAAGCGTGAATTACATGATAACGTATAATCCGGAAATTAAACAAACAATATTCGATAAATTATTTATAAACATCATATACATTTTTATTTTGAAATATTAACACCATAATAATGCTGGAATTTTGATACACAACCCTCCGGGTTATCGGTGTTCTTTTATCAGCAGGTGTCCGATAGATTGATTAATCGGAAACAATACCCCGAGTAAACGCGAGGTTACTGACCTCCCCCCCTCTCCTCAGTGTGATCACTTGCTTTACTCAAGTTTGATTGAGCCGTCATCATCATCATCTCTGTTCACGGTTCATTATTTTAATAAATTTTTATTTTAAACCACAACATATATTAATATTAATCTTGACTGATTATAATAAATTTCATCTCTTCTATCTTCCTGTTGATAAATTTTTATTGTTTTTAGGAATCTCATTGTTTATATGATTACAATTATAGAGAGCAACGATGAAGAAGCAGCCAAAAAAAAATCTGGTGTGACTGGCGCACATCACACAACTTTCTCTTACCTTCGGTAATCGAAAGTTGTGTTCTGTGCTTGTCACACTAGATTTTTTGTGTCGACATATATTTAGTTCCCGACAGTACGGAACATATGAATTCAGATGTAAAATTTATAAGTATGGGAAAATATTTATATTTTGTTACCATAGCAACCATTTCTCCTATCTTTTCTATGAAGCACAAGAGTAAAGTGTGCTTCAAACAATTTTGAGAGCAAAATGAGAATATACATTTGAAAGAGCATCTAAAAAATAATTGATTTTTGAATTTTAATCAAAATCGTTAGAGCGAATTTTGAGAAAATCGAAAAAAACTGAAAAAGTGAATCAGTAAAGTACTAGTACTCTTTGGGCGATTTTGATTAAAAGCTTATTTTCACGGTCCAGGAGGCTACAAAACTTATATATAAAATTTCAACCTCGTAGCTCAATTCCTTCATGCTTAAAATTGAACACACACACATCCACCCACCCACAGACAGACCATGTCGCGAAAACCACTTTTTGGATTCAGGAGACCTCAAAACGTGAAGATCCATCAAAATCTCGACATCGAATTTTTGATGCCAAGTTCTTCAGAAATTTTGTCGAACAAATTGACAGAAATAATGGTATTCAAGTTGCTTTAAAAGATCATTTGTTGTATTTTTACAATAACTAGGGAGGTAAATAAGAAATTATATACATAATATTTAGGATATATATAATCACGTGCTGATCCGTGAAGAAACATCATACAATTTACTATTTATTAATTTAGATAGCCGGCAGGGGTTGGGGTGTGCCGCCGGGGGTTGAGCCACGGATCCGCCGATTTGTACTCGGTGTGCCCTAACCACTAGACCACAGCACGGCATTCGGTTATTTAAATTAGCTGAGATCACTCAATTAGTTTTCGGGAGAATCGGACTCAAATACGAAGCCACAAATTTCTCCGTCAACCAGGCACAATCTAGATAGTGGTAATGAGAATATCTCTCACTTTGGCAATCTCTATATTTAATAAATAAGAAATTATATACCTAATATCATTACTACCATATATGGACCCTGTTAATGTGTCAAGCGCCAAAAAATTACCCAACTTTTGTCGGTTATTTAATAATGTTAATTAATTTAATAAATATTAACTAGGGTAGTTTTCCTATACAACTCCAATATAAAATGATTTTTGTCATGTTATATAGGCCTATTTATTTGTAAGTAAAATAAAAAATTATTTTAAATCAATTTGAGAACTTTGAGTGAAATATTCAATAGTTCTGTCAGTTTGTTCGAAAAAGCTTCTGAATAACTTGGCACTTTTAGATCTCAACTCCTTTACCGGCGGAGCCGATAAACTCACACCCCCTTTGCACGGAACATGGCTCCATTGTTCACATTTGTTTTTTATTAGATCTCATTACTTTTTGTGAATTTTTGCAATTGTTTGAATTATAATACATGTTTTGTTTGCAAAATGTATTTTTTTCATATAATTTAGATATAATAATAACATAATAATGTTATTCATCTCTTGTTTGTCATCTCTTGCAATAGTATTGAGACTAAAGCCCGGTAGGTAGCCCAAATGGCACACGCTCATTAAACATTTTTTCAGATTAAAACATTGGGATAAATTTTATTTCGATATATCTTGAAATTTATATTAAAAAGATAAATTTATGGTTATTATTTTGTTAAAAATAACCGATAGGTATTTCTCACACCGACAAGCTGCCATTTGGGCTGCCTAACTACCGGGCTCTAGTCTCATACTATTAGTACACGTCTTTGTATGATTATTTTGAGCTGTGTCTATCGATACATTCTGTACTCTGATGATTAAGGCGAAATGCGTTCGAAACGTCTTCAGCCAATATTGAATTTTTTTTTTAATGTTTGGCTGCCTCTTTATCGTTTCCTAAACTAATAATTATTTATAGTATTTTTTAACTGAAGAGATAAAGCATCTACGGTTATAATCTTGATATGAGAGCAAATCTCTACTAGCAAAAATTTATCCAACTCAAACGGCACCCATCCCAGTAATAACTCTTTCACCTCTCATTTACATTTCTTTTAAAATAGCCTTCTTAAATTTTGTTAAATTATTTCATTAGATAATTTTAATTGGAAAAACGTCAAAACTTAATTTCAAATATTAATTTTTAATAAATGAAATTAATACCCTTTTTAATTTCGCAACCTAACGTTGAGAAATTATTATGCTCTTAAATATTTTTGCTCATCGAACGAAGTTCAATTTTAAATAACATTTTTCGATAAAGATCTTTTAGTTGAATAGAATATACCATTGGTCAAGACTGTAACTAATTTAATTTTCTTTGAAAGTTTAAAAATCGTGAAGTGAATATTTTCCTATCACGTCTTTATCACATTCCATTTTACTCAGAATAAAAAAAGAGTGCATTCTTTTCTCTTAATTGAATCGTATAAATCTATCGGGATTTCCTTTTACCCGTATTTAACCTTTCATATACACACACATCGAACCCCACCAAACACGTAAATTTCCTATATCTATTCCCACTTTTAAGATAGAACCTATCTTTCAAAATTTTCATTAAACTTCGTTATTTATACTTTTGCTTAAAATGACAATCTTATATTTTCTCCCTCATCCTTTTGTTTTTATTACGCAATAATAGGGGAACTATAGAAATTTTTTATTTATATTGTCTTTTTAAGTAAAAAACCAAAATTTCACAAAATTTGTCAATATTTTATAGGTTAGCCTTCGGCTAACCTTGCGGCTAGTATTTTACAGTTTGTAATTAAAATATGAGAAAAATTAAGCTGACTATTAGAGTCTATCATGTAAATTAGAGAGAAGGAAAATAACAACAAGAACAAAACAAACTACTCGTAGGTATAAACACTTACAAGTTAGTATTGATAATTTAAAAGATGTTTAATATATTTTTTGTAGGAATATATTTTATAAATAGTCTTTTTAACTAAATCGGCCAAAAAGTACTAGTACTTTACTGATGTATTTTTTCAGTTTTTTCGATTTTTTCAAAATTCGCTCGAACAATTTTGTTTAAAATTCAAAAATCAATTATTTTTTAGATGCTCTTTAAAATGTATATTCTCATTTTGCCCTCAAAATTGTTTGAAGCACACTTTACTCTTGTGCTTCATAGGAAAGATAAGAGAAATGGTTGCCATGGTAACAATATATAAATATTCCCATATTTATAAAATTTACATCTTGAATTATTATGAACCGTACTGTCGGAAACTAAATATATGTCGACACAAAAAATCTGGTGTGACAAGCACAGAACACAACTTTTTCTTACTGAAGGTAAGAGAAATTTGTGTGCTGTTTTTTAATTACCTAAAGGATTAAAATTCGTCAAATTAAATTTCCATTTTTTTTTCCCTTCACATTCTTGGGATCTCTTTAATCGATTTTCATCTTACATTTATCCAAGTCTTTCACAACTAGTAACCCGATTCTCTCATCTAATTGTTTAGTAACCTGAACCTATGTTCCCTCCTCCTCAATCAACTACTGTAGAAATCAATATATTCTCTAAATCAAAGGTGGGCAAAGGAATTCGAGTCTTCTAAAAAAATCAACCATTCTCTGAAATGATTAACTAGAAAAAGAATCAATTCTGTTGAAATTTCGAAATTTTTTCTTAACTCTTTACTACAACTGATGCTAAAAAGCGGTGTTTCCCAACCGAAGTTCCGCAAAAAATGATAAGTTTAAAGGTTATCATTTCATCAATTATTAATAATTTCAAATTGCAACTATTGTAATAAATAACTATCTATATTTATTTATTGCTATGTTTGTCACACCAGATTTTTTGTGTCGTCATATATTTGGTTTCTGACTCTAGGGTGCATTAGGAAAAATTTTAAATCAGAAAAAATGTTTCCTCCCTATCTTGCCTAAAAAGTACAAGAGTAAACTATGCTTCAAACAACGTTGAATGCAAAATGACAATGTCCATTTTAAAGAGCATCTAAAAAATAATTGATTTATGAATTTTAAACAAAATTGTTAGAGCGAATTTTGAGAAATTCGAAGAAAACAATAAGTACAGGGAAATTTAAAATTTTCAAACAGTGAGGAAGAATAAATTTGATGCATTTGCTCGCCCTCTGCGTGCAAGCCAATCTCCAGTCAAAGTAAAAGACTTATTTCGTTAATATTGTTCGGTTTTTGCCAGTTGTTATATTTCTCTCTTAAGTTGGAATTAAGACAGCTGCTGCTGTTGTTCCAATAATCTCGTTATCTAGAATTCTTTCCCTGGCGTGTGCATCACCTTATTCACACTTGTTGCTCGTTCGCAGAGTGAGTTGTTCGTTTAAAATAAAAAGGCATTAATTGGCTCAAGGCCCGATGGACAAGATACTCCAACATCCAACTGTCGGCATTCATTAATAGCTTTATTACAAATTTATATTTGTGGAAAGAGTGCTATACTGCTAAATAATTTAGATTTATCGACTTAAGGTGGCTAATCATGAATTCATGAACATTAACATGTATTTAATAGATATTTGATAAATTTGTTTTACAAAATATAATCCAATTCGAATCATAATAAAGCATTGAAATCACTGAATTAAATACTTGAAACTTTATTGATTTAAGGTCATTTGAATAAGAGACCTCCGAACAGCAAGTAAAAGTTAATATTTTTGTACATAAAAAAAATTAAAGGGATATTGTAATTAATTGCAATGAATATTGAGATACCTAAGATCGTGTATATTTGACAATATTTGCCCTGATGAAGGTCGTGATTGGCGACCGAAACGTCGGCGAATAAAAAATTAAATATAATATTTTTTTATTTTTTTATTTTATTTTTTTTTTAAACATTCACACTTTTTTCTCACTCACACTCACACACACATTCACACAGTCTTTTCGGCAACTCTGGCCATTTAAGACTTTATACGATAACCGTTGTAATTAATAAATGTATTTGGGGTTCAGGCATTTCTATTTAAGCCATCTGGTATCCAAATGGCTTAAATAAAATCTTCGGACTGCCTGGGTCCGAATCCGCGACGTTTGGTATAGGAGGTAGGTACGCTACATACTACGCCAAACTCGGGGGCATTTTTTTATTTAATCTCCTGGCTGCAAATTCCTGAGAATTCCTGCGAATTCCTGAGTTTATTGATTTAGTATGTAAAAGAATAGTCGATTTAACCGAGCTAAGGCTGATTTTTCATGTCCTCCCTCAAGTACAAATTCATTTTAAATAGATATTTCCATGAGACTTATTCCTTCTTTTCATTTTTTTTTTTTTTTTTTTTTTTGTGGAAAAATAGACTTGTTCCTTCCATGTAGGAATATTATCGGTCATCAAAAGCCATCCTTCGATAAGAGATAAATCAACTTTTATTTTATAAACTGATATAGAATAATAACAAATGAAACAGAAAATTCGATGTCGAGATTTTGAGGTCCCCTGAATCCAAAAAAGTGGTTTTCGCGACATGGTCTGACTGTGTGTCTGTGAACAAAATATCTCAATAACGGAAAGAGCTAGGAGGTTGAAATTTTATATTTAATTTAGGCACCCCCATGGGACATGACACGAACGAAGCTTTTGAACAAAATCGACCAAAGAGTACTAGTACTTTACTGATGCACTTTTTCAGTTTTTTTCGATTTTCTCTAAATTTGCTCCAACGATTTTTTTTTTTTAATTCAAAAATCAATTATTTTTTAGATGCTCTTTAAAATGTATATTCTCATTTTGCCATTAAAATCTTCTGAAGACCACTTTACTCTTGTACTCCATAGAAAAGATAGGAGAAATGGTTGCCATGGTAACCTAAATACATAAAAAATCTGGTGTGACAAGCACAGTACACAACTTTCGAATACCGAAGGTAAGAGAAAGCTGTGTGCTGTTCGCCAGCACACCAGATTTTTTAATTATTTCATTTGTGCCTGACAGTCAATTGTGTAGTTTTTCACTGTGAATGTAAAAATAAAATCTATATGTAAATGTTAAACCCCCCCCCCCTCCCCAAAAAATCAAAGATAGGTTGAGTGATGATCTTTGGGGTGGGGGAAAAATTGCCCCCTCTAACCCAGATATCATGCATAACTAGCGCAAGGTTCGCCTTTGGCGAACCTTGCCGCTAGTCATGTATAATTATATCAACATGACATTATATTTTAAACTTGAAAAATTATTTTTTATTATACATAAGTCTATATGTAGGGCCTATATCGGTTTTTTCTGATATTTTTGATAAGTGATGATTAACAAAGATCACGACCGACTTATTTCTTCTCTCAACCCATAATCTTATCAAAAAATATTTAATTTCCCTACACCCTCTAGAGATAATCATATAAGAAACAAATAAATCAAAAAATTTAAGGTTTAAGTATAAAAAAAAAAATTTCCTTCCAGTGAAAAATCCCATAAATCCCAACTTGATTCTTAACAGCTAACTCGGGTTCGTTCATTCATAATTTATGCTCTTTCTTTCTCCCCTTCTCATTCTCTCTCTCTCATATACACATATACAAACACACACACACACACACCCGCGCTTGGACGTGACGTCACTCGACGGACAGCACTACTTGGTTGCTTTGCGCTATGGATTCACTCAGTCCACTTTGTGAATGCATGACAACCACAACAAAAACAACAACAACAATAATAATTCATTTGGCAGATAGAAAAAAAAATCTCCTTCACGTGTCAGGGTGAAATTTATTTAAATCATTGACTTTTCTTGTTGTGTGATTTTTACATTCTTCTCCAGCATCCAGCCCATGTCTTCAATTAATCAACATTATTAACAAGTAGGCATTTCTATATATCTCTTTAATAAAATTCATTTCAACTAATATTTCATCATTTTAATATGAAATTTAAACCGAGTTCTAATTAAACATTTGCATTTTTTTAATTTGTTTATTATTTCTTATTAAAAAAAATTTGTGTAATTAAGCAATCATTTTGTTTTTAGACAAAAGTTAAAAAGTATAATATACTGGTCTTCTTATATCTCATCCTTTTGGTATTTTAATTAATTAAAAAACGTATCTTTTATAAAAAAAAATTCGTTCACATTACTCTAGCGCGTATCGTGAACAATGATAAACGCATAACGCATAATCCCATCTGGTAGCCGGTGCAAAACCACCATTTGACACCCAAGGTGTAATTGTTATAAATAGGCTAGTTAAACAAAAAAAATCTCATAGTCAATATTATTCTAAGCAAAAAAAGATTAATAATAATAATAATATTAATCAAATATTTTATTTTTAAGACCGAAACTCCTCAACTACCCTAATTTTTCGGCAAGGATGCAGGATGAGAAAAACAAAAATAAAAATTTTTTATTTTCCCCAAATGAGTTTAATATCCTGATATTTCGAAGGCACAGGGGCTCTTCTTCTTCAGAGGAAGCTGAAAATAATTACAATGTTAACACAAGTATTTTTACAATAGTTTAACATAAAGGGCATTGTTATACCTCATTTTACACTCTGCTAACATTATAACAGCCAAGATTTTTTGCATAAACAAAGCCATTTGACCTCGGTTACTCCAGTGAACATTCTGATTTGATAATTTTATTACAATTAAATTTATTCTTTATTTTTTAAAATTAAATGTATTAATATAAAATTAGTTTAAATCTATTTAAATCCAGGCTTTTTTAGTTCATTCATCCTTTAGTCAATTATTTTTTTCTTTTTTCTTAAACTAATATGATCAATACATTTTATATAAACAAAATTCATTTAGGCCTATTTATCTTGGCTGTTATAATGTTAACAGAGTGTAAAATGAGATATAACAATGCCCTTTATGTTAAACTATTGTAAAAATACTTGTGTTAACATTGTAATTATTTTCAGCTTCCTCTGAAGAAGAAGAGCCCCTGTGCCTTCGAAATATCAGGATATTAAACTCATTTGGGGAAAATAAAAAATTTTTATTTTTGTTTTTCCCATCCTGCATCCTTGCCGAAAAATTAGCGTAGTTGAGGAGTTTCGGTCTACAATTCCCTCGGCATCACTCATTAAACTTCAATTTTATTTTTAAATTCGTTTAAGGTCTTTTTTGGCATCTATGGCCATTTAGACCCCGTCCCTATTTATTTCAATTACTTGGTTTCCAATTCATTTTGTCGTCTGGAAAGGGATGCGAACCCGCGGCCCTTGGTACAAATGGCCACGCTAACCACTACACCAATGCCTCAGATTCAAATATTGAAATAAATTATTTATTTCTTCAATATTGGCTCAGTGGTAGAGAAACATTTAAACCACAAACACAACTGCATTTTGATCCCTCATATAATTTTGTTCAGATTGTTTAAGGCAATTTTTAGGACCATTAATCGGAATTTGGCGAAAGTAGTGATAGTAACGCAAAATAGAATAAAAATCAAAAACAGATTAGCTAAAATCTTGAGAAGAAAAATAATTTAGACAATACGGAAAGGAGTTTGCGGAAGACATTTGAGCAAAACAAAAAACAAAAAAAGATTAGATAAAAATTTAGTCAGGAAAAATTGGGAACACTTTGGTAGAAAATTTGGAACGGAAAAATTTCATAGAACAAGTTGAACAAATATTTTTGTCAAGAAAAATTGTGTTTTTATGATGATACGAACAAATGTTCACTTAATGGGCCAGCCGAGTGATTTGTCTCAGACCCCATAGATATAAAGTTTTAAAATTTGTTAAGTGTTCAACAATAAAATTTAAACTATAGGCCTTATGTTTCTTATTTTTCACTTCTTTAGAGAAGGAATTCGAAGTGTTTACGCTCCTGTCGGCAGCCCTGGCTGCACTATCATTTTTTTGCAACTTTAAATAATACATATGTATTATAGCTCTGGAGTTTTGTTGAATATACTGTATGTCATCCCTCCAGAGCCCTGGGGTAAAAACAATAACAAAAGATAAGAGTTAAATATCAATATCATTTTATACAAATTACTCAAAAATTTGTTTTTTTTTTACTTAATAAATATAGCATCCAGTGGAGGATTTAGGAAAGTTGTGTTCTGTGCTTGACACACCAGATTTTTTGTGTCGGCATATATTTAATTTCCACCTAAGCTTATATATATATATATATATATATATATATATATATATATTTTATAAAAAAAAAACCCTCACACTTTTTTATCATTCACACTAACACTCACACACACATTCACACTGTCTTTTCGGCAACTCAGGCCATATAAGACATTTACGATATCCGTTATTGATTAATATACATATATTGGGGGTCCAGGCGTTCTTCACCGATATATTAAAATTCAAGATGTAAAATTTATAAACATAGAAAAATATTTATATTTTGTTACCATGGCAAACATTTCTCCTATCTTTCCTATGAAGTACAACAGTAAAGTATGCTTCAAACAATTTTGAGGACAAAATGAGAATATACATTTTAAAGAGCATCTAAAAAAATAATTGATTTTTAAATTTTATTCAAAATCTTTAGAGAGCATTTTGAAAAAAAAATCGAAAAAAACTGAAAAAGTACATCAGTAAAGTAGTAGTACTCTTTGGCCGATTTTGATTAAAAGCTTATTTTCAGGCTCCCGGGGGGGGGGGGGGGTTAACTTATGAATAAAATGTCAACCTCCTAGCTCTTATCGTTGTTGAGATATTTTGTTCACAGACAGACAGACCATGATGCAAAAACCACTTTTATGAACTCAGGGGACCTCAAAACGCGTCACAAAATCTCAACATCGAATTTTTGATATGAATCCAAAACTTTCTCTTTATATATATTAATATAGAGATTAACATATTTAGGTAAGAGAAAGTAAAAATATATTGTATTTTCAAAGGAAATGTTGAGGAAATCCTTAGTACTATTATAAGATAAAATGATAAAAAAATAAATATTTTGTCGGCATGAATTATTTTAATTTACGGGAACTAAACAACACCCATTATCAGGACAAGGGCTTGCCAAAAATTTTATCGCCTCCTTCATTTGTGAATAGAATTTCAGCATATTTTAAAATATAGTGGGCAGAATTTTAGTATATTGTAAAATACAACTCAAGGTAACAACCCTTGTCCTGAAAACGTGAGGCATTTAATCCCCGAAACGTCAACAAAGTGAAATTAAAATAATTCGGGCCGACAGAAGTCTTATTTTTTTAACATTTTATCTTCATATTGTATTTTTATATTACCTTTGTAAAACTAGCTACAAATATTTTGAGAAATGGAAAATTATTTTATTTTTGATTTATTTTAATGAATGTAAAACTTTCTAATCAGGAAAACATAGTTAACAATGAATCTTCGCCGGAGACCTCAATCGTTTACCCCGAAATCCACCACAGGTAGAATTTAAATAGAAATATTCAGTACCGCCGATAAATAAACGATATAGCTCTGATGGGCTTTGAAAGGGTTGCTTGATAAATACATTCATAAATGTATTTTAATATCAATAACTCAAACCCCAATTCTTGGTTGGTTCTTCAAAAAATACGTTTAAAAAAACTTCTGTTTGAATTGGTTTTAAATATTCGAAATGGATAATTTAAATAAATATTTATGTCATTAACTTTATGAATTATTAATAATTTGTAATTTTAATTTATTCACAAAGATAAAAATAAAATTCTAACGAATTTCATTCAATACTTTTTCGAATTAATTTTTAATATTCATTAATTTCGGATTTATATTTTGCTAAGTAGCTTATTTAAAGATGCATTTGAAATATTACTATAATTTTAGTTCAAAGAAAATGACTTTCGGCCGTAACTTTCTCAAAAATTATAAAGAGTTGAGTTAAAAGGCAATTTTATTTGTTTTTACTTTCTCTTACCTATATACATACATACATACATATATATATATATATATATATATATATATATAAGAGAGAGAGAGAGAGAGAGAGAGAGATAGAGAAAGTATTGGTTTCATGTCAAAAATTTGATGTCGAGATTTGATGGATATATAGGTAGGGTGATCGCAAAAAAAGAAAATTTTTTCATTTCTTTTGTCCGAACCTCCTAAAAGTTGTCTTTTGGCTAGAAAATGATAATGGCAAAGTTTTAGCTAAATTGGATAACGTTAACCCGTGCCTCACCGGGGTTAAAATTTTGAAAAAGAGCGATTTTATGTAAAAATTCGCAGTTTTTACTTCATCAAATGAAAACCATCTGCCCTAGAAAGCTGATTCTTGTCTCATTTCATAGCAAATTTAATTCTCTTGAAGTTTTATCATAACCATTTTGTCGTTAAAACCTATAAATTTAATGATATTTAGTAATTAGCCCCTTTTTTTAAAATATCCCCCCCAAATTTTTTTTTTTGGGAATTAAAAATGGAGGGCCCCAAAGGGGGTTTTTCCGGGCCCCATAATATGTGTATATGATCCAGGGAAATTCCTAATTGTAATTTAGTAATTAGTATTTCGGTTTTGATTTTTTGCTCTTTCTGAAAAATAAGTGGAAAATCACAGTAGAGACCATTCGATATAACTTTTTGCCGGAAAAATGTCCGAAAGGAATGAAATTTTTACAGGTTATTTGGGCGTGCTCTAGGATATCAATCCTAGATTAATGACCTCAAGGGCCCTGTGTGTGGGGGGGGAGTGGAGGGTGATAAAAACCTCAAAAATTTGAGAATTCTTTCGGTTTTTCGCTTACATCTCGTAAACTAATCATATTTTGCGAACCATAGCACAATACAAAATTGTAGAGCATTAAATTTACTAAAATATTGTACACTAAACGAATTCGTAGACTCAATACTGATCGAGGTACGGCCGGTCAAAGATAGACACATTTTCTCGAAATGTAAAAATATATAAAAAAAAAAAAAAAAAACGAATAGTCTTGAGGATATCCACTTTTTACCTAGAAAGTATTCCGAAGTGAATTAAATTTTTACAAGTTATTTGGGAGTGCTCTGGCTTGTCTATTCTAAGTCTTCGACTTCAAGGACTTTGTCCTAACTTAGAGGGGTAGAAGAGGAAAAAAACCTCAAAAATTTTGAACTTTTTCAGTTTTTTGCATATATTTCGTAAACTAAACATTTTTTTTTGTTTTAATTTTTCTGTATCTAAGGCCATTTAGGCCATCCCTATCTATTTCAATTGATTGGAAGCCAATTCAATTGAAATAAATTATTGTGGTTTAAAATTTAAAATTTTTCCAATAGAAATTTTTTTCGAATTTTCTAGCTTAAATTAATTAATTAGTCAATAAATTATTATTATTTGAAATTACTATCTCGGGATCCCCCGTTTATTTACCCGAGGTGCACGAAGACACACACCTCAAACTCAACCGGCCTCTGG
This sequence comes from Euborellia annulipes, assembly GCA_023213315.1. Taxonomy (NCBI): domain Eukaryota; kingdom Metazoa; phylum Arthropoda; class Insecta; order Dermaptera; family Anisolabididae; genus Euborellia; species Euborellia annulipes. The sequence continues at coordinate 115,428 of JAKCPI010031822.1, read as the reverse complement.
CCGCATCTACCGGCATTAGTCATTAAAAAAATAAAATTTCTATTAAAAGAATTTAGAATAAATTTAATTCAATAAAAAAAAAAATTCTTAAAATCTTAAGTTGAAATGCAAATTTATGGAGGCCTCTCCTGCTTGCCCTTAAAGATTGTTACGTGTAATATTATAGTTCCTCCCTCTTACACAATCCCTCATTTACTGGTTATGTAGGCCTATCAAAGAAAATTATTCACTAAATCATTTTTAATATTTTAAAGGGTCCAGACCGAATATTTTCTAAATCTTAATAAAGAAAAAATATTTTCAAGAATTATTTGTCATCTCTATTAACTTTATCAAAAAGTATGGTTAGCATGGGCGTAACTAGGGGGTCTCGAAGAGGGATCCCCCCCCCGGAAGGCTCATCGCCCCAAGAAAAATTGAAACAATATGGGGCCTTCCAGACCCCCAGCCAAATTCCCTAGTTACGTCCAAGATGGTTAGACCTATTTTAATTGAGAATTTTTTCAATGATTTCCTATTTAAGAAGGCAAAATTATTTTTAAATCAAGTATAATAAGTCTTGTTTGAGAAGTATCAATACTTTTTTCCCAGATATATTCCCAGCCATTTAATTAATTTTTACTCGCAACCAATAAATAAGAGAAACCAATTTTCTAAAATAATAAATTATATACTGTATGATCGAAAAATTTATCATACAAGAAATAAAAAAATATTTAGCTGAAGGGCAAAAAAATATGAAAGTGAAATATTTATGTATACAATTGGCATCTTTCTCAAATAAAGTTTAGAGAAACAATCGAAATAGAAATCTTTGGAAATACCGTATGCAAGTGAAGCGATTGGATCAATAGGAAAAAAAAAAATCAGAGAAAATAATTATATAAAACTATTGCATGTGCACCAAGAATCGATATATTATAATTTATTAACCAACCTGGTCAACAAACGCTGTAGCACTCAAAATGAAAAATTTTCAAAAAAAAAAAAAAAAAAAAATACAATACAATACATTCCTATTAATATCAATAATAATCAATATATTATTATTTTCTCTGGAAAAGTTTAAAAAATCCCTTGAAGCGATCGATACGCGCATAGGAGCCATTCAAATATTACGTAAGCAAATTATGTTTTGCTGTTGCCTTCCCCATTGTCAGCAATAATAAGAAACTAATTCCTCTCCCCATGCTTACCTAAGCATTACACATTTTTTTTTGTTCGACTTTTTTTAGGGGACAACTAACAGCCAGTGGCGTAGTGACACAGTTGGGGGCCTGGTCTAGCTGAGGGGTAATGACTACTTATATGTTGTACATATATCTAAGTATATAGTCTACAAGTATAATTATAAACACACTCGAGAAATATAATTATAAAACCTTTTCACGATTAAAAGTATTTTATTATTTAGAACAAATATAGTTGTCCAACATTCGGGAGTTTATGTCGATGTGGGACCTGGGCCGATTTTTTATTATTTAGGAAAATAAAATAAAATATTTTCATATTTGGGGCATATTCAGGCACTGGATGCTTTTCTTCATCCGTTAAATAAAACTCGTTGAAAAATACATTTTTTTTTTTTTTTTTTTATCCAAACCTGCCGAAAAAATGGCCTTCTATATTTAAAATAAAAAAATTTTGATTGCAAATTCTTTACTTTCTCCATTTTTCGTTTATTACCCTCACGATAAAGGTTAATCAATGTTTTAATTAAAAATATTCCAATCTTAACTTTGATCCCACTAGAATTAAAAAAAAAAGAATAGAATAAGGAAAGAAAGAAGGCCTGGAGCGAGAGTCTGCCTCGAGAATGGCTGGTGAGGCGGAGTCTCTTGCCTGTTGCTTGTTGCCTGCCTCTCCGAGGTCGTCGTCACCTCTGACCTTTTCCCCGATAACGGCGACCAATCTTATCTCGCGGGTCCCAACATGGCCGAGGGCCAAAGTCCTTTTAGATCCTTCTTCATCTCGGCCATCTTTTCTCGACTATATATTTAGAGCGCTACTCTTTATTTACATAGATATATTTGGGGCTTTCCACGCCAACTTCACCACTTTTGAACCCGACCATTTTTGATTTGGCTGAAACTTTGTTTCTGGGGGCCCCCGGTACCTCCCCTAGATACGCCCATGTTTCTAAGCTTTTACTTGACCCTTCAAATTCTTCAGTAGTTGAATACACAACAAATCTCTAATTTTTTCAGGATAAATGGAATTTTCTCGATTTTCATCACCTCTAACTATTATTATTATTATTTTTCTTCAATTTTCAGAATCTCGGACAGTCCTGGAAGAATTTAAGAGCACCGTCATGATAAATAAGCGGAAGAAGAAAAAATTTTTTTTTTCAATTTAAAAAAAAAAAAAAAATAGAACGCGAAATAATCCCACTCTGAAATTTTCAGAGCATTTGTAGAAAAAACCAAAGTTTTTTATAAAAAAAAAAATTAAAAAAAAGTGTCATTCATCCCGAAATTTTTGTTTTTTTTCCGAAAAATGTCAAAAAACGTTCAAGATGAATCTGTAAAAAATTTTGTCATATTTTTTTCTGAAAAGTACATTTAAAGACAAAAATTTCAAAAAAAAAAACGTCCCGATAAGTTAATTTTTGAGGTTTTACGGTTATTTTAAAAAAAGTCTATGTTTTTTGAAAATGCTATAACTTTTTTTTGGCTGGGTCGAAAAATCTAAAAAATTCTCAGACACGTTTTCAAACGGGTATAAAAAGATGACAAAGTTTCAGCCAAATCAAAAATGGTCGGGTTCAAAAGTGGTCGAGTTGGCGTGGAATGCCCCATATATATTTAGTAATGATAATAAATTATCAATGATTCAACTGGTTATTGTTTCAATCCTCTTCAGATTTTTCCATGTGGAGCACTTTCATTCCCATTATTACAGGTTCATGATCGTGGCGGCTCACTTTTAGATTTAAAATCGCAAAATTGATAAAATTTGATTTCATTGATAGCTTATTTATTTATAAGCTTACTGTCGTCTATATTGTTTTTTGTTTTTACTTTCTCTTACCTCAATTTATGTTAATATAAGGGTGTAACTGGATAAAGTCGACAATAACTCTTGTACTTCATAGTAAAGTAGTAGAAGAAATGGGTGCCAGGGTAACAAAATATAAATATTTTCCCATAATTATAAATTTTACATGCATAGTAGCCATATAAACTGCTATTTCGGGCTTGATTCACATGTTAAGTGTGAGACAAAGCTGTTCGCAGTTTTATACTGAGAGACAGTCCATTTTAGCCAATCACAGAGCTTGTTTTGGACTCTGGGTAATTTGGGAGATCAATTTATAAGGGCACTTCTGCTTCCCCTTGGTTTCCCTTAATATGAGTTTTACAAAAAAACCTGACGTGATGGAATGCTTTAGATAGTTTTCTCAGTTTCAGCGATTAAAAAACTAAGAAACAGTCAAAAAAATCCCATTCAGTTTTTTTCATGCAGACCAGTGTTATTAGTGATCTATTGAACACTAAAAAAAGAAAGTAAATGAAAAGATTGTAATATGAGCTGTAATGTCATATTCAATTACCTGTGTTTCGTTAATGTTTTATTGTATAAATACAAATTAAAATGCAGACTTAAAAAATGAATTTAAAATCATCGACCAAAGGGCAAAACTTGTTTTTACCAATTTTCTGACTGGCTGTTTATTAAAAATTTGTAACTAAGCATATCTCACTTTCTTTCATTTCACTTCTTGTAATCACATATTCATTATTTATTTATGGATTATTTTAGAATGAGTTATGTTATTATACATGTTTTGATTATTGTCCTAAAAAAAAAAAAAAAATTGAATTACTTTTGAAACTACTGTAATCAATTATCACAAATTTTAACTTGTTAATTATTTAATAATATTTACCTTTTATTTCCAAAAAATTGACGATTTTCTCTCTTCTCTCAGTTTTTTATACTTAACATTGAAATTATTATAAACACTAAAAGTTAGTTTCATTTACTACAAAAAAAGTGTATGTAGTAAATGAAAATTATAAAAAACAGCAACGCTTTAAATTTTTAAATTATTAATAAGTGAGGGGGGCTAACCTGAAAGAAATCCTACCTACAGTAGTCTATACCAAATTACGAATTCGAATAAATGTGTAAGTTTAACCCCGTCTCCACCATCAGATCGGTGGAGCCCTCGGGTTCCTAGCCACAAGGATTGCAATTTTGAGTCTCCATAGAGCCACCTCAAACTCACCCTCAAAGATACAAAAACATCCCGAATGCGTCATCAAAAGACGTCCTTTCGCAAACAAAAGAACACTTGAAAACCTGGGCTTCGATCTCTCAATTAGATCTGACCGCATCTCCTTATGAATCTTTCATGGAAGAAATCAATGAGAAAATCTTTCATTTTAGCTCTCTGTTGGAACCTAAATTAAAAACAAATCGAAGGATCCTAACAACAAAACGGTCTAGCTAAAGATTAGAGAAGATAGACACCTGAAGCTAACAACAACAACAACGAATCTCCAACAGAGGCCTAAAATGAAAGAGATCCTCGTTGATTCTTCACTAATTAATACACGAGAAGAAGACAAATAAAAAATAAATTATTGATATTTTTAGAAAAAAAAAAATTTAATCATTTTTAGGGACAGCTGTAAAAAAAACATCCTGAAAAAGCTAATCTAATTCCCCTTTAATAAGCTTTGCACCATTCAAAAACTTACGATTGTTGTGTTTCTACTCGCTCGTAGTCTCGAAATCTGCAAAAAAAAAAGAGATAAAACTAAATTAGAAAATGTTAATTTATATACTTTATATGTTTTTTAATGTGTATGTGTGTGTAAATATGGACGGGACGGTATATACCACAAGTATATGTTACTAAACTAAACAAATAGAATATTCACCTGGCACGGAGTTGAAGATCACCCGAAGCCTCCTGGCTCAGCCTCCAGCTCGACACTTTGCACTACACTACACTGCACTGACAAGAAAGACTGCACTCATCTGAAAAAGAAAAGATTTATTAGACTCTTTTTCTCTCTTATCTGGCTGGCCCTAGCAAGCCAGGATGGGAGTCCTCGAATTATGTTATATTTTAAATATATAGTTATATATTTTAGCCCAAATAAACTAAAAAATTGTCTCATTCCAATCAGTGGCGGATTAATGCAATTTTGTCGGAGGGGCGGTTTTTTTTATTTTTTTTTTATTTAAGGACTTTGTCGGCATCTATGGCCATTTAGACCCCTTTCCTATTTATTTAAATTGATTGGTAACAAATTCGATTTAAAGAGCGGAAATCATAATTTCTTTAGATTAGTAGTGTTTGAATTTCTTCTCGGGGGGGGGGGGGGCAACCGCCCCCCTTTAATCCGCCCCTGATTCCAATGACAAGTAGGAAAGGAATTTTTCTAATTATTTCTTGAATATGAATAAATTCTTATTACTCACTCAAAATGCAATCACCCAATTAATAAAAATGATGTCAATGTATATGAACGGAATTAAATCAATTATTAATGTTGAAATAATTATAAAATTAAAAGAATGTGAATGTGTTAAAAGGAAGAGCACTCAAAGATATGACAAACCCCATAACTTAGGTCAGAAAAAATAAATATAGATTTAATTGTTAAGGGATAATTATCAAACATTTTGCATACCGGCACTAGCGGTCCCAGGAGGGGGGGCCCAGAGGGGCCCGGGCCCCCCCCCCCCTTTGGACAGACAAAAATTCAAAAGTTTTATTTAATATTTTAAAACTAAACAAAAAAATTATAAATTTTTCACGTCTCAGGATAGCTAAAAACCCAAATTTCAATGCCTAATTTTCAAAAAATTTTTAATACCCCCTAAATTCCCTGAAGTCGTCTGTCCAGTCCTGGCTTCAATAAATCAAGGTAATCTAACCCTAGGTATGAATATTATTCACGATATTTCAGTATATTTGGTCATTTTTTTTTTACAAATAATCAATTTTTGACTTTGTCGTGTTTTCTTGTAAGCCAACGATATATAAGCTTATACTTTTTTTAGCTCAAAGATTTCTCTATACTGTATAGGGGCAGTGGCGTAACGTACATCTCCCAAACCCCGCGATGCGGGGGGCCCGCGGGTCGGATCGGGCGGACTAAAAAACTGGATCTTACCGTAGTTATCACCCTGGGAGAAATTAGTAGCTCGTTTTCTGGGTTTGACAAGGATTCTGGTCATATTTTCTGCCCAGAAACACTAAAACAGATTCTGGCCAGAAAATGGCGACACTCTAGCCAGATCACGGGCAGAAATTATATTTTACTGGCCAGACACTGGCCAGGAAAGATAGCCAAACAAAAATATTGGATGAAAATAATGGCCAGATTTTAGTAAACATAATCTTAGCTAGAAAACTTGCCAGAACCTGTGCAGAAAAGTTTTTTAAATTGCGGGTAAGAATTTTGAAAAAATTTTGGAAAAAAAATTAGTTTTTAAATTTGTAATTAATTATAGTTTGCACAGAAATTTTTCAGGCAACCTATTCACGATATATTATTTAACATATTAAATTTCATGTAAAATACGTTTCATCCAATAAACAGCTGGGTGAAAATCGACCTCTCTTCGGATCTTAGACTAATACGAGATCGAAGAAAAAATTAGTCGGTTTTTTGCGCCACCCTATTCTTCACCTTCCCTACATCATAAATTTTGGGCCATTGGCTACCAATCCAGGTGAAATAAATTTATAAACTAGGTCTAAATGGCCTTCGCTGACGAAAAAGAGTTTAAATGAATAAAAAAAAAAAAAAAAATTTGTGCCCCTCCCCCCCCTTGACAAAATCCTGGGACCACCACTGCATACCGGTACCCTAATTAAAATTAATCGATATGCAAAGTGAATGAAAATATATTATATATGAAAATAAGAAAATGTGAAATCCATGTGATTGGTTATAGAAATTTAATATTTACATTTTTAACACTGACGACTATTAATTAGGACATGATAAATAAATGGGTTAATGTGAATAGAGAATAATTAATGTTATTTACCTTTAGAATGATTTGATGAAATTATAAAAATTATAAAAAATAAACATTTATTATTAAAATATTTTTTGAGATCTATATATTTGAATAAGATAATAGTATTCAAAATACCCCGGTTCGGACTAAACAAGTCATAGATATATATTTTCGCATAAGTGGAAAATTTTTCTTTAGTTTTTCACTTGTTAGTTTCTAGTTAGTGACTTGCACGACTAACTGCATATAAGGGGAAGTGAGTTTTATTGGTGCAGGTCGAGGGTCCGGTGGCCTGGTGCAATGCTTAGCACGCCTATGCCCCCGAAAAGGCGGAGATCCTGGGTTCGATTCCCGGGGGCCATGGGATGTTTGGCCTCACCAATAAAAAACACTCACAGTCTTGTTAAATTTATTATTTAGACAGATGACAAGGTGCAAGACGCCAAGGCGCGAATTTAGCAAAAGCAAAGATGAGAGAATGGAAGTGGCCAATTGAAGATTAATTGAACTAATTCTCTACAGAAATATTCAAGCAGGGGCGCCGGAACGAATTTGAATGAGGGGGGGGGGGGCAAAAAAATTTTTTTTAGAAAATTAAAATAATTTAATATGTCCAAATAGTATAAAACAAAAACAAATCTACTATAAAGCTTTAAAAATTTTAAATAAAATCACAATTTTAATAAAATTAAAATTTTAAAAAATTTGCTAGTGATTTTATCAAAAATTTTTTTAGGCTATATTTGAAGGAAATAAATATTTTTAATTTTCTTCTTTTAATTCAATATAAAATTTTTTTAGAAATTAGAAATACAATAGGGTCTATATAAAATATTTTGGAAAAAAATGAATTTCTTACTTGAAGCTTAATGAGTGATGCCGAGAGAATTGTAGACCGAAAACTCCCCAACTACGCTAATTTTTTAGAGAAAATAAAAAATTTTTATTTTTGTTTTTTCCCATCCTGCATCCTTGGCGAAAAATTAGCGTAGTTGGGGAGTTTTCGGTCTGAATTTCTTACTCTTTTATTTTTTAATTTAAAAGATTTTATTTTTCAAAAGTAAAAATGTATCATTTTTAAAAATAAATGAAATAAAAGAAGAAATTTTGCCCCCCCCCTGCCCCCTCCTGTAGGATGCCAGGGGGGCAATGTACCCTTGCCCCCCCCAGTTCCGGCGCCTATGAATATGTTCAAATAGTATAAAACAAAAACAAATCTACTATAAAACTTTAAAAATTTTAAATAAAATCACAATTTTAATAAAATTAAAATTTTAAAAAATTTGATAGTGATTTTTCAAAAATCTTTGGAAAAAATTTGGAAAAATGAATTTCTTACTCTTTTTTTTTTTTTTTTTTTTTTTTTTTTTTTTTTCTTTATTTTTTGGCTTGCGGCCTTCGCCATCCAGCCAGACTTCTGTATACAATATTTTATAAAAAATACAAAATTTTTAAAATGAAAACGCTTATAAACCATAAATGTACTAAAACCAACATAATACAAATTATACATTATAAGAAAATTAGTCGAAAATAACATGATAACAAACTAAAATGTTCTAAATTCTGTTGTTTTAGAGTATTATTTGAGCTGCAATGATGAACTTATTCAGATTTTCGAGTTCCTGAGGACTTGGAGATTTTAGAAACTGTTGAAAGGCAGTTGGGTCTCGGAAATTGGGATTGATTTTTATTCTTACTCTTTTAATTTAGATTTTATTTTTCAAAAGTAAAAATATATCATTTTTAATAATAAATGAAATAAAAGAAGAAATTTTGCCCCCCTCTGCCCCCCCCCTGTAGGATGCCAGGGGGGGGGGGCAATGTACCCTTGCCCCCTCCCCCAGTTCCGGCGCCTATGTATTCAAGTGTAATTAAATTTTAACAAATTTAAAACTCACTACCATGGATTTAAATAATAAGTAAATACGGGTAACAAGAATACATTATTTTAAATAAAAAAAAAAAATAAATAAATGACTTGTCAAGAAATTTAATATGAATAACACGTACACCATTCCTCTTTTTCTACCAACCCCCTTCCCTCATTCCAACCTCTAATGGAATAATAAGAATTTAAAAATTTCGATTTTTAACAGATAAATTTAATTAAAAAAAAAAAAAAATAGAATTTTTTATCACACACAAAAAAAAAAAACAAAGAATATTAATTACCTATAATAAGAAGCTCGAGAGGGTGGGCTGACTGACACGTATCAGGGTGAGTTACACTAAACACTTATTCACTTTAAAATAAATAGGGCACAGAGAGAGAGCGGACCGACACCTGCCCCGTCTGGCATTTCACTGCGAGAGATGCCTTTATCTCTTTATAGAAAAGAATCACAATTGCAATTCCCATTTAACAAAAAATAAAAAAAAAACACTTTTTATTCTATCTAATATTATTTAGAGATGAAAAAAAAACATTAACAGACGATTTAAAGCATTCGTAGTGTTTTCTTAAAAAATTCCATCACCAACCAAAACTAATTAACCCTTTCAACCCTTTATATATAAAATAATTTCTAACGTTGTTTTTTTTTTTTTCATTTATTTGGATTGAATACCATCTAACACAAAAATAAAAAAAAAATCTGGTGTGACTTGTCGCACAGCACACAACTTTCTCTTACCTTCGGTAATCGAAAGTTGTGTTCTGTGCTTGTCAAACCAGATTTTTTTGTGTCGAGATATATTTAGTTTCAGGCCGATATATTAGAATTCAAGATGTTTTTTTTTAACACTCACCCTTTTTTTCCATTCACACTCACACACATGCACACAGTCTTTTCGGCAACTTTGGCCATATAAGAAAGACTTACCGTTATGATATATATTATTGGGATCCAGGGTGGCAGCAGATTTTTTTTGTATCGAGATATATTTAATTTCCGATAGTATGGTACATTTGAATTTGAAAAATTTATAAACTATTTGTTAATTAATATTTTGTTACCATGGCAGAGAAAGTATTGGATTCATGTCAAAAAAAGGCCCTCGGGGCTTCGTGTAGAGGTTAGCGTGCTATCCTCGTAAACCAAAAGTCGCGGGTTCGGACCCCAGGCAGTCAGATTATTTTATTTAAGGCATTTGGATACCAAATGGCAGTGAATGTCTGTGTGTGAATGTGAGTGTGAATGTTTTATAAAAAATCTGGTGTGACTGGCGCACAGCACACAACTTTCTCTTACCTTCGGTAATCGAAAGTTGTGTACTGTGCTTGCAACACCAGATTTTTCGTGTCGACATATATTTAGTTTCCGCCGATATATTAAAATTCAAGATGTAAAATTTATAAATATGGGAAAATATTTATATTTTGTTACCATAGCAACCATTTCTCCTATCCTTCCAATGAAGTACAAGAGTAAAGTCGTCTTCAAACAATATTGGGGGCAAAACGAGAATATACATTTGAAAGAGCATCGAAAAAATAATTGATTTTTGAATTTTAATCAAAATCGTTAGAGCGAATTTTGAGAAAATCGAAAAAAACTGAAAAAGTACATCAATAAAGTACTAGTACTACTAGGCCAATTTTGATTAAAAGCTTATTTTTCCGGTCCCGGGGGGGGGGGGGGTTAACTTATATATAAAATTTCAGCCTTTTAGCTCAATTCCTTCATGCTTAAAAGTGAACACAGACACACAGACAGACCATGTCGCGAAAACCACTTTTTTGACTTTTTTGGATTCAGGGGACCTCAAAACGTGTATATCCATCAAAATCTTGACATCGAATTTTTGACATGAATCCAATACTTTCTCTCTCTATATATATATTAACATATATATAGAGGTAAGAGAAAGTAAGAAAAAAAATGTCAAAAAATTGATGTTGATATTTCAGGAACGAAAAGATTAGGAAGTTGAAATTTTATATTTAAGTTTGGTACCCCTATGGGACGTAGCATGAATCTTCTAAACTAAAAAGGTCAAAAAGTACTAGAAGTTTACGGATGTACTTTTTCAGTTTTTTTCGATTTTCTCAAAATTCGCTTCAAAGATTTTGATTAAAATTCATAAATCAATTATTTTTTAGATGTTCTTTAAAATTTATATTCTCATTTTGTCCTCAAAATCATTTGAATCACACTTTATTTTTGTACTTCATAGGAAAGATAAGAGAAATGATTGTCATGGTAAAAAAATATAAATGATTTTCTGTTTATAAATTTTATATCTTGAATTCTAATATAGCCCTCGGGCTTTGTATACTTGGTAGCGCACCTATCTTTTATACGAAGGGTCGCGGGTTCGGATCCCAGGCAGTTCGATGATCGTAAAATCATCGAACATATTTACATATATTTATAATTTTATTTTTGATATGTGGCCTTAACCAAAAATTCAAGTTTATCCATAGATACGTAGAAATACTATCTTTAAGCTGAATGATGATATTCTTTTAAAAGAAACTTTTCATATCATGGGAGTTTCTAAACAATAGACATTCATTAATTGGCTGAATTCCTTTCTATTTTCCTTAATTTACCCTTTATTACTCTTTCTAGTCTTCTTTTATTTGTTGCATAATTCATAAACGTGATAATTAAAAGACTACTCACCGCTTTGAGTGGATTTCGCTACTGCCCTTGAAATTTAGAATTATTAATTGTTTCTCCTATTTGTTTACATAGGAAATATTAATTAATTAGTTGTGAGTCAGTTACAAAATATCAGTAAAGAGCGCACGTTTTTTATCTAATTAAAATGTTGATTTATATAAAAGTTTTTACCTTCTCTTATCTAGTCGTTTTTTCAATTTTTATTTAAACATAAAGTGCCAGGGCCAACGTTTCGGTCACATATAGGACCATCATCAGGACCAAGTCATTGTCAACTTATTAATCCTCTTGGTCATATTGGCCAAAGAAATTATCAATAATACAACAAATCAATGACCAAATTGCTCTCAATATTGTTTGAAGCACACTTTTTTCCTAGGAATATGAGAAATATTTACCATGTTAACAAAATATAAATTTTTTCCATGTTTATAAATTTTGCTCCTTGAATTCTAATGATCATACTGCCGAAAACTAAATGTATACACAATAAATCTGGTGTGACAAGCCAAAACAATTACCGAAAGTAAAAGTGTGTTCTGTATAATGGCAGATACAAGATGGGGGGAGGGGGGAAAGATGTAATCCCCCCCCCCCCCGAGATTTGAGAAAATATTTTTTTTTTGGGGAATTAAATTTTATTTTTAATATAAAATTTTAAAAATTAATATTTAAAAATTTGATTTGTATAGCCCTATATATTCTGGTAAACAAGTACAGAATGCAACTTTAAATTACCGAAAGTCACAGAAAATTGTGTGCTGTGCAACCAGTCACACCAGATTACCCCCTTTATTTAAATGGAGGCAAATCGTACTAAATTTAACAAAAATTGCGTCTTGAATCAATTTTTGATTTTTTTTCATTTTTGCAAATTTTGTATAAACCGTTAAAAAAAAAATCATCTCAAAATTGTTTTCGGGCGCCGAAGAAACTTTAAAAAGCTATTTTTTATATTTTTAGAAATTGGTACTACACTACTGGTAACCGATTGAGATATAAGTATTTTATCAATAAGAGACCCTCTCGGAAAATTTCAATTGTTAAACAGGATTTTCTTAAACCTTACTTTCTCTCCATCATAAATCAAAAAAGATCACTTTTGTTTATAAAAAATTTCACTGTTCTCTCCCTAAATACGATGTATGTATGTTCTATACATTGGTTGCAAGTCATGACGATTTTATTTGTGCAGTCATCATCATTTCACCTGAGAAAAGACTAGAGCTCTGTCATGCTCCATGTTAATGTTAATTTTAAAACTTGCCCCCTGACATATTTATAGAGACATCATCTTTACCTAACTACTACACTTATTTTATGAAAAATTATCTTCAATGGCTTATCTATAGTTCATAATTTAAGATGATTACCCGATTAACGATTAGTCGGCCATTTAAGTTTCAATTAGTGTCTAAGTTATCTCACTCTTCGATTGAAAGGAATATTGAAAATGTTTTGTTTTTTTCTCTATGATAATTAATTGGTCAAGTTAAATATTGTTGTTTATAAGAAAAATGAAAAACGAAGGCAACAGGTAGGCGTTCCTCTTAGATGTTTTTTCTTCCTTTTAACGGGGTTATATTGTCAACGTGAAAAGGTCACAAAGTGGTTTGGGGTCTAACTAGCCAGAGGCAGTGAACGGAGGTGGCAGGTCAGCCGAGTGGCACGGGCCAGGGAGGCCGGGGCCGGTAAGTGTGCCACGGGCCGTGGGAACCTGAGGCCCCGCCTAACTCGCACACTGCACCACAACACACCACATTGCACACTGGACATACCACCAATCATTGCCAAATCACTACCTCTTCCGGGATTCCCCATCCATTCTATTTTTATAAAAATTGATTTGATTCTTCTCTCTTACCAGTAAAAGTAAAAAGACTTCTCATTATCGAGGGATTATAAGCTCACAAATAGGGTTTACCAAAAGAGGGAGTTTTGAAACATCACGTTTAGAAATCTCCACCCAGCTCAAGGGCGGATCCAGAGGTGTTTCTCGGTGGGGGGGGGGTAATTTGGTGTAACTCGTCGCACAACACACTATTACTTTCTCTTACCTATGTATATATGTAATATATATATAGAGAGAAAGTATTGGATTCATGTCAAAAATTCGATGTCGAGATTTTGATGGATCTTCACGTTTTGAGGTCCCCTGAATCCAAAAAAGTGGTTTTCGCGACATGGTCTGTCTGTGTGTGGGTGGGTGTGTGTGTGTGTGGGTGGGTGTGTGTGTGTTCAATTTTAAGCATGAAGGAATTGAGCTAGGAGGTTGAAATTTTATATTTAAGTTAAACACCCCCGGGACCGGAAAAATAAGCTTTTAATCAAAATCGGCCAAAGAGTACTAGTACTTTACTGATGTACTTTTTCAGTTTTTTTTCGATTTTCTCAAAATTCGCTCTAACGATTTTGATTAAAATTCAAAAATCAATTATTTTTTAGATGCTCTTTCAAATGTATATTCTCGTTTTGCCCTCAAAATTGTTTGAAGACCACTTTACTCTTGCACTCCATAGAAAAGATAGGAGAAATGGTTGCCATGGTAACAAAATATAAATATTTTCCCATACTTATAAATTTTACATCTGAATTCAAATATTCCCTACTGCCGGGAACTAAATACATGTCGACACAAAAAATCTGGTGTGACAAGCACAGTACACAACTTTCGATTACCGAAGGTAAGAGAAAGTTGTGTGCTGTGCGCCAGTCACACCAGATTTTTTTTTCTTAATTTCGGAAATTTAAAGACGCATTCTGTACTTGTTTGTCAGAATATAAATACAAATCAAATTTTTAAGTATTAATTTTTAAAATTTTATGTTAAAAATAAATTTTTTTTCGAAAAAAAAAGTATTTTTTTCAAATCTCGGGGGGGGGGGTAATTACCTCCTTTACCCACCCGCCCCTATATCCGCCCTTGGCCCAGCTCCAAAATTAACTCTCTTTAAAGGACACTATCCTCTGTCTTCTTAACATAGGTGATGCGGAAAGAATAGAAGTGTAACTAACAATTCTAGCCAAATTTTTTTTTTTTAATCAACTAGAAAAAAGATCAAACGAAAATATTTTTATTTTTTTACCAACCTGAAAATTCTCACATAACGGTACTGAAACGTCAATAGAAAAATTCAATTCTTAATGATACTATTCCAATAAACAGGAAAATTGTCCTTGGACTGTCTCGCAGAGGTCTATGTCTCACCTCTTTTGGTCGAGGTCCCTAGTTGATTTCCTATTCTAAGAAATTTAAATTTTTCAAAATTATATTAGCTACCAAATAAATTAGAAAAGTATGAAAGAGCTTTAAAAAAAAAAATAAAAAAAATAAGTAAATTACCACCCACCATTTTGTTTTTATTATTTTTATTTATTTCCAGTACTTTATATTTTATCAACACTTGTTCAAAAGATAAGAATGTACAAGATGTTGTTCGTGTTTTATTTTTATTTTCGTTGAGTGAATCCATAAAAAATCTATAAACATCCACCATTCAATTCATCCCACGAAATTTTCGATAATCTGATAATCTTTCCTGTTTTCGATTTAAGATAATCCTCAAAGTAATAACCTAGTTCCGCCTCAGGTGGCCGACTTGTTTAACATTTCCACTTTTAGTTTTCTATTTTTTTGTGAAAAATACTATAAAGATCTTTTTCATCATTGACTATTGAACATCATATTCTTGTTTCGCCATTGCTTAGAATTGCAAAATTTCTTCATTGGTTTCTGATATAAATATCATTGTTATACTCTAAATCAATATCTCTTATTGGTAAAATTCGTGACGAAGTTACATGAAAAATTGGAGAGGATAAACTTCCCCCTTAGGGCTATTTCACTTCAAGACATTCACTCCTTATATGTAGAGGTTCTAATTAAATAAATAAATCCAGATCTCTCTCTTTCTCTATTGGTTCTTAAAAAAAGTTTTAAGTTAAGCTTTAGCATGTTTTATTTGTCGCAGTGGGGTGCCTAATTTGAATATAAAATTTCAACCTCGTAGCTCATTTCCTTCTTGCTTTATTTTGAACACAACAGACAGACCGTTTTGCGGGACTCACTTTTTTGAACTCAAAGGCCCTCAAACGCTCAAAATCTCGACTTCGAATTTTTAATATTAATTCATTGCAATACTTTCTATTTATATATTAATATACAGTATATCTAGATAAGAGAAAGTTAAAAAAATTCTTTCTCGGTTATTTATATTGTTTTAAAAAAATGCTGAATATTGAATCAATTAACAAATATTTTGCTGAGCCAATTAAGGAGCTTGCAAATGCAAAAGAAATTTCATTTACCTGACCAAATTTTTTTCTCAATTTTTACAATCTTAGCTCCCCTATCCACCCGGTTCTCCCTTCTTCTCTTTTTTACTTTGTCTTATTCAAATGTGCCGTAGGCTTCTGTCGGACACAAAAAATCTGGTTTGACAAACACAGAACACAACTTGTGATTACCGAAGGTAAGAGAAAGTTGTGTGCTGTGCGCCAGTCACACGGATTTTTTAAATTGTTAATCTAATTTATGAAATTTCATAAAATCTTTGTTGTTTTTTCTACCTCTATTATTTATATTTCCTATATGGCCTAATCATATCCTATATTTAGAAAAAAATTAATTCCTAATAGGTTGTTATAAATTAGTTAACACCAACTCTTTAATGATTTTTCGATTATATGCTCCAGAGATGTTAATTCTTCAAAGAAATCATCTCCTAAACATGCACTCCGCTTTAGAGAGGCGCCATTAGTGATTTGACCAGATGGGTTGCCTATCTTCCAGCAATTTAAAAAAAATGTATACATCTCATATTGGAAACTAATCAGGGGATTTTTTTATTATTCTTCCTCTTACTAATAGTCACAAGAGTATATTTTCAAAAAGTACAGCCAGGGGATTAAATTCCCTTATTTTGTAGACGTTTCGGTAACCATACTGTAATTAAAAAACTTTCATTAGCATTGAAGATGAAAACTGTAGCGGTTACCGAAACGACTGCCTTGAGTATTGTGTTCAACTAAACGCTGCTTTTATTCCTCCCAATTCCAATTCCAATCTCATATACCCAGCAGCCAATCTAATTTTTACTTTCTCTTACCCTATATATGAAATATATAGAGAGAAAGTATTGCGATCATGTAAAAAATTCGAAGTCGAGATTTAAAAAAAATTAGTTTATTTAGAACCACTTTATAAAAAAAAATAATAATTTTTCTTCTAATTCGATTGAGGATGATATGGACGTTTTGGACAAACGTCGACTTGTCTGTTTAATTTACCCCATGAAAAATTTTTTACCCATCCATTGAGGAAAATTCAATATATTAATAATTTCTGTAAAAAAATTTCTCATTTATTTGTATTTATTTTCTTATCAAAATTAATTAATATATAAAAGATAAATTTTTATCCCTTAATAAATTTTCAAAAATAACAAAATTATCTACTTGTTCGTTATGAACTTCAAAATAAATTAGAGATAAACACTAATCTTATTTATATTATTAATATTATAAACTTGGCCTTGATTAAATAAAATGTGTTGTTAGGCAAATGATTTTTTTTTTTTTCATAATCTGAATGTTTACTAAAGTACTGCTCATTTATGACAGGAATTCAATATTGACCCTTAATCTTTCTTAAATGTTTAATTTATGTTAATACAATCTCTAGGTTTTACTCAATCCTTAATTATAAAGGCAAATTAGTGTTAAGATAATAAAAAAGTTTTTGACTCGACTCGAGATATATTTACGTTTTCCGTTTCCCTTTTGTGACATAATCGGATTCAAATACAAATAAATAAAATAAATTTAAAAAAATTCCCTATTCTTATTTACCTCAGCACCTTCCATCCTTTGGTCGGTAAAAATTTTGTTTTCCGGTGCGGAAGAGCTTTCTGTTAAACAAGTCGATGGGTTCTGCGTCTAGCCAAGGTGACTTCGCCCCCCTCCTCCCCTGCTTTTTCATATATAAACCTTAGTCGGATTCTTTAATTATCTTTTCCAGAAGGCCTAAATCATAGGCTTGAGTACATTTCCTATAAGTAACTTTATCAATTAATAGCACATTAAGTTATAGAAATTTCTGAATGAAAACAATTTTCATAATTATAATTCCTCTATTTGATAGGGTGTCCATAAGTATCGTTTTGAACGGGACAGTACCGTTTTTATTTCATATTTCTCGACCGTAACGTTTTAATAAAAAAGTCAATTTTGTCCCGTTTGTAAAAAAACTACAGTTTTTGTAGAAAATTGAACCAAGTCTTATTTATTTTTTGTAAGACTTTATGCTTTTTTTTATCATCTTTCTTTTTATGAATACATATTGAATAATATTTGAAGAGTTGAGAATTAGAAGGGGTCCATGAACCATTTTTTTGTATGCCATTTTAAACTTTATGTACCATAAAGCCGTTGAAAAATATTTCACAAAGACTCCTTCTAATTCTCAACTCTTCAATTTATAACATCCGTTTTTGACATTACAATGTCCCGTTTTTGTCACAAGACACTATGGTCTGTCTACTATTTAAATATAAAATTTTGTTTCAAATTTCCATGTTCTGGAGATAGAGAGACATACGGATATTAGCAATTATATAAAAAGATTATTTTATTATTCATCTAATAAAAGAAATCATTTATGACTTATTTTAATTAGTTATTAATAATACAAACAGAGGAGTACCGAGGCAGTTGGGGGCCTTTATACATTTTGTACCAGAGCTGTAAGCTTATATTGAATTTTTTTTTTTTTTGGGGGGGTGCTCATCTTTAAATATCCCTTTCCTCCATACAAAAAAATATTTTTAAAATACCGTATATCCCTGAACCCCAAGGAGTCAGAGCCTCTCAAAGAGAAATTTTAATTAAATTTTTTTTTTTTTTTTTTTTTTTTTTTTAACAAAATTTTTCTTTTTTTACTTGAGCCCTGAGGCCCCCGGGGCCTCTCAAAGAAAAATTTTAATTAAATTTTTTTTTTTTTTTTTTTTTTTTAACAAAATTTTTCTTTTTTTACTTGAGCCCTGAGGCCCCCGGGGCCTCTCAAAGAGAAATTATCATTAAATTTTTTTTTTATAAATATTTGGGAGCCTATGCCGGCTCGGGGCCTGGGGCGGACCACCCCCTCCCCCCCTCGGTACGCCACTGTATACAAATAACTACAAAAAATTACGTTTCAGTCACTTTTCTGCAGCTGTCAGCTGGTTAACCATAATTAATGCCAAAAATGTCTTTTACTACCAATTGTTCAATCGTCATTCTTTTGATGACAAGGGTGAAATGGGTGTAAACCAGACAATCATTTGCTTACGTAATACATGCATAGCCCTATAGGGCCTACAATTTGCTTTCGATTATATTAAAAAGAAAACGAATTTCTAGTGGAATTTTTTCCTCTTGCGAATTTTAATTAAAAGATATATTCTGATATTGAGACATTCCAAAATAATTATTTTTTATCTTATCTTTAATAATTTGATATTACCTTAGATAGAGTAGCGAAAGACAGTTTCCAAATGGGCAATTTGATATCGCTAATAGAATGCTAGTCCAAATTAGAGGAAAAATGACCCACTCCATAAAAATAAATCAAAAAGTATTTTGGATTGTCTCTCCATACTCAAAAGAACTTAAGATGGTCAAAGAAAATTTGTTCATTTAGCAGCCTTATTTATGTCGATATTTGATTGTATCTCGGGAAGGGATGCCTTATTCTTATTTGAATTCCTTTTGTTTTTCTTCTTCTCTCCATTTAAGGTTGTTCGGATAGTACATCGTAAGTCATAATAGAATCTAAATTTTTTTTTAAATAAAATTAAAAATTTGAATGCCAAAATTCCTTATTATAATTTAGTCGTGACCTATCATAGTTTATAATTGGATTAAGTTAATAATTTAATTATCAAAAATTATAAATGAATGACTTTCGACTTGAGCAGTTTTTCACGTAATATAGAACTGGCAACATTGCATTCATCAACTATCTATTTTAAATCTTAAACGCCTTAAATTTTATTTTATTTAATATATTACAATGTTTAATGCAAATCAGTTTAAACACAATGGACGATTTGCGAGAAAAAATATTGTAAAATTGAAAAAAAAATGTATCTGACATAGAGAAAAGACACAAATGTTATGCGACGTTGCCAGGCTGGTCTGACTCTCGAGAATTCATTATTTTTAAATATTAGCGACTGTCATTTTGGAGAATTTTTTGACTTTCTTGTTAAAATATCTTTAAAAGCGGTCGGCAGAAACTTTTGATTTTATTTTTAACGTATTCCTCGGAAGTGAATTAATAAAATGTAAGTTTTTTTGTTTTTGTATCAGTTGCACAGATGCCTATTTAATTCAATATGTGTGCGTTTCGTCGTTATTCCCCATAGGCTACATGTTAAATTTCAATTTTTTAAAAATTAATTACACGATAACCCTGTGTCAGATCTGCTTCAAAATTTTATTTTATACGTATTTGATAGTGATTAATAACATATTAAAAAATTAGCTTTTAATCAGTTAAAGTGCTTTAATGTCCGAACAACCTTAATTTTAACGTTAATTTTCTTATTTTTTTTTCTTTGTCATTGGTCTTGTTTATTATAAATGCAAATTTCTTTAGCTGTGGGTGTAGTCCGGCTCCTCTTACTATCATGTCACACTGCTCTAGTTATTTTGTAGAAGTCAATATTTCTTTTTTTCCATTCAAATAAATTCTTAGCCAACTTTTTACATTCTTTTTTTATTAAGGAACAAAACTACTAACCAAAACGTTTCATTGCAATTCTTATTTTGTAATTGAGAGTAAAATTGACGTGATGTTAATGACTGTAAATTGATTTTTAATCGTTTTTGTGTTTTTTTTTTATGTTATTTTTTAATTGAATATAAGAGCTCGTAATAATGAAGGTGTTTTCGTTTGGATGTTTTAGAGACTGAGCAGCCATGGTGCTGGTGGTGGGCGGCCAGGTGCTTGAAGAGGCGCCATCGGACGCCCGTGCGATGATCAATTCGCAGCCCGACCTCAAGATCGCTGCTCAACAGCTCACCTGCCAACCCTGCAAGGTGGTCGGACCTTGTGGTTTACTCTACGTGCAACAACGAGAAATGGCCGCTACAGTCCCTCTCGACAGTCAGTATTTATTTATTTAATTTTAAATATTCCCACCCTTTTTGGTGCTTCTTTTAATTGTCATTGTAGAATTTCTTGCTTCTCCAGTCCTCGTTAGTCTATCTTGTAGGCGGACGCCCAATTGGGGCGTTTAGTAGTTGAGTTTCAAAGAGATATTTAGACCAGCGGTTATAATTATAAGAGGGTATTTTAGAAAGGAAACGCCAAATTCTTTTACAAACAACTTCAGAAATAGAGGCTATGTGGCTTATCGGATAAGCTGCGAATTTGTAAACTCTGGATCAATAGGGATATAATTTCCTCCAGTTACAGGCACCAAGGGCATCATTTCTAGATTGATCCTCTCCTCCTGAGGCTCTCTACCCGGAGTAGGATTTGGGGACGAATTTTAAGAATATAGTACTTCCTTTTTACTTTCTCCTACCTCGATATATGGTAATATATATAGAGAGAAAGTATTGGATTCATGTCCAAAATTTGATGTCGAGATTTTGATGGATATACACGTTTTAAGGACTCCTGAATCCAAAAAGTGATTTTCACAACATGGTCTGTGTGTGGGACATGACACGAGGCTTTTGAACAAAATCGGCCAAAAGATACTCGTACTTTACTGATGTACTTTTTTGTAGTTTTTTTTTTTTTTTTTTTTTTTTTTTAGTTTTTGTAGTTTTTTTTTCGATTTTCTCAAAATTCGCTCCAATGATTTTGATTAAAATTCAAAAATCATTTATTTTTTAGATGCTCTTTAAAATGTATATTTTCATTTTACTCTCAAAATTATTTGTCCACACTTTACTCTTGTACTTCATAGGAAAGATGGTTACCATGGTAACAATATAAATATTTTCCCAAGTTTATATCTTGAATTTTGCCCTCGGGGCATGGCGTAGAGGTTAGCGTGCTAACCTCATATACCAAACGTCGCGGGTTCGGACCCCAGGCAGTCCGATGATTTTATTTAAGCCATTTGGATACCAAATGGCTTAAATAAGAATGCCTGGACCCCATATATGAATATTTATCAATAACGGATATCGTAAAAAGTCTTATATGGCCTGAGTTGCCGAAAAGACTGTGTGAATGTGTGTGTGAGTGTGAGTGTGAATGAGAAAAAAGTGTGAATGTTTTAAAAAAAAAAAAAAAAAAATCTTGAATTTTAATATATCGGTGAAAACTAAATATATCTCGACACAAAAAAATCTGGTGTGATAAGAACAAAACACAACTTAGGTAAGAGAAAATTGTGTGCTGTGCGACCAGTCACGCCAGATTTTTATTTTTCTTTGATTCTTTGATCAAGACAGATTTTCAGCTTTTTTTGTTAGGGCTAAAGCATTAATATTTCTCTTGGTTTTGTTTAAGAACACAGTGGTTTTTGTAGGCGTAGCAAATCCCTGTTATATTAATTGTGACATTGAGGTTGCAGTGACATCAGGAGGGTATATAGGTATTGATACAAAGAATTTACATACAGGTATTACATTTGAATTTACATAGTCAATCAAAAATATCGATATCATCAATTTTGATTTTTTTAAAAGGTTAAACACTTTTATTTTTTATATTGTACATGTTCTTTTTTTGTGTTTCGGGAATAAATTTAAATATATATTAAAGTTGATTTTTTATAAAATGAGCGATATATGTACATTTCTATGTATATGTCAGCATATGTGCCTATAAATAATCAAATCACCTGAAACAATAGAATGAACCTGTATTCTGTATGCATAATTAAAAATTTTAATGACTGATTTATATTCAGCTAAAAACAATTTCCATTTAATTCATAGATAGCAGTTTTGTTTTAATTAGAGAAAGGATTATTTTAATCTTAAAATAAAAAAATAATTATTGTTTGTCTTTAGATAATTTATGGATAAATTACCGATGCATTCGGTCGACTAATAAAATAATTCATTACTTTTTAATTTAGCCAAGATGCTTTAACTCAGTCCTTCTCTGTAAAATTTATTTTCCAACTTCGGTTTCTCTAAACCAGTGATTCCCAAAGTAGTATTGATGACTATAGTCCTAGATCTTTAGACTTAAGCATCCAAAAAATATCCGTTCCTGATTCAAGAGGTATGAGTTCAATGAAGAAATTATTCATATTTGATTGATTATGAATTAATCATTTTGAAAATTCTTTATTATTTATAACGACAATTTCTATGTCAGAGAAAGCGGCGCCTGGAGCAGATCGCCCCCTCCATTTCTTATGCCACTATATAGACCCTTTAGTTCCGAAAATCTATATTTATAGGCAAACCGAAGGATCATTTTTAAACGTGATATAGGCCTACCTATATTTACTTAATACAGTATTATAAATATAAATATAATAATATGTAAGTTATTATAGTTAATTTTCAAATTTTCTTTTTTTTTTATAGAAAATGTAGCTGTACTTGGATCTGGAGAAGCGACCACTTGTATTCTTGTGATTCTTCGACATCCTGGTAATTAATAGATGTTATTGTTTTTCTCCTAATGGGAGGCATGAAAGCTCTTGAGAGAATTGAGTGTTGTGACTGTTGCCTACACACAGGCGCCAGCCTTCCTGCCAGCAGGATTGGTCTCATAAAAATGTTAATTTATAATTTTTTTTTTTCCATGACCCTAAGCATTAGCTTCTTGGGCTGGGGGTCGGGGCAAGGGCGGATACAGGGGGGTAATGGGGGTAATTACCCACCCCCCGAGATTTAAAAAAAAATACTTTTTTTCGAAACAAAATTTATTTTGAATGTAAAATTTTAAAAATTAATACTTAAACTTGATTTGTATTTATTCTGGCAAACAAGTTCAGAATGCTTCTTTGATTTACCGAAATCAAGAAAACATTGTCTGCTGTGCGACCAGTCACACCAGATTACCCCCCCCCTCCCCCGCCCCCGAGAAACACCCCTGCATCCGCTCTTGGGATTCGCTTTCCACTCCCAAAAAAAATTTTGTTTCAATTATATTGGCTATCAATTAATTAAAATACGGTAAATAGTGATGAGGTCTAAATGACCGCAGTTGTCAAAAAAAAAAAAAAAACTTTTCTCAACTAATAAAAATTTAATAATACACACATTTTCATTTATTTTAAAATTTTTTGATTATATTTTACGACAATGGCGGAAGCGGCCAGAATTCATTATAATATATCGGACTTCCTACGATTGAATTAATATATCTTTGTTACAGTATCAGGTGCAGTGGCATTGGCACATCTAGATGGCTCAGGAACTGAAGAAGCTGCTGCTCAAATGGTTGGTCGCATTCAGGAGTTGACTGCTTATTCACCCCCAACGACAGCCGCATCGACGACAGGGATGTCAGAGCGCCTTCATTTACACCTTATAGGAGGATACTCAGACCCTCGTCGTTTTAGCGAAGATCTCCTGCACAATGTTTTACGTTAGTTCTTTTTGTTATTACCTCTTCTAATTTAATTTTTGTAAGTTTCATTTTTTTAAACCAAGGCAAAATTTTTATGAGGGAAAGGGACAGCCAATATTTGTTATATGCTAAAAAATTTCTCTTTTCAAAAAATATAAAAATTTCATTAATAGCTTACTTGAATTATAATTAATTAGCTAAGCTCTTATATCATATTCATTACATACTCATTTAGTATCATTACTGAAATAAACTATTAAATTTTTCCAGATGCTTTTCACAAACAACCAGTCGAAATAGAAGTGATACTGGCGTGTGTGTTAGAATTAAATACTCAATTAAGAGGAGATCTTCCTTGTCCTATTCTTTATGGTGTTGGTAAGTTGGAATTTCAGTATTTTTTTTATTTGGTTTATAAAATGTAAAAAGAGAAACCAGCCCAGCGCGAACAATAAATATTTTCAAAGGGCCTCAATAAATATCAAATTTTGATCAACTTTTGATTCAATCAAAAGAAATGTTAGTTAACTAATAGGATAATTTTTTATCTCTTTTCCTGTTTTGATGCCATTGGATATAAGGGGCTCGCTGGTGTAGTGGGCTAGGGTGTCGGCTTCTACAAAGAAGATCCCTGTTCAAATCCTTGGCGTGCGGGATTTTTCATTAAATAAACATATTTATTTAATGTAAACAAATCCTCAAGCAGGCACTGGATTGGAATATAGGATCTCACCACAATAGCCCTCAGGCAACTCTACGAGGAGAGGGAGTTGCTGTGACATCCCGTCCTGTGGAAGGGACGTAAAGAAGATTCCCTCTCAGTGATGCATTCTTCGAAAGGAGTAGGCTACACGCCGGTGCTGAGGGAGTCCCTCCTCAACTAGGACATCCTCCATAGCATAGAAGAGGTTGGATATAAGGAGCCGGTTGGAACCAGAAATAAGGATTAGTTCACTAGCTAGAGACGAACGCAGGAGGAGGAGTTAGAGATAGGAAATGATGCAACTTCACGGGGTGCCGGTAGATGGCTACGGCCAGAGGCCGGTTGGGTTTGAGGTGTGTGTCTTCGTACACGAAAGCACCTCGGGTAAATAAACGGGGATCCCGATAGGAATTTCAAATAATAATAATAATAATTGGATATAAACAAATTTCGTTTAGTTTAATAAAATTTAAATAACAAATCATTAAACTTTCATGTCTTTGGTTTTTATCTTATTCAGTGATAATTTCTCAAAATATCCATTAGTAGAAAAATTTATTTGTCGTAACTAACAAAGCAAAGATCCCCAACTCAATTTAAGTCACTGACTACTTTTACACTTCAATTTTAACCGCTTACCACTTTAAAAAATTCTTAAAATATTCCAAAAGTATTTTAAAAAATGGACTAGGCCTTATTACAAATATTTTAGAGGGCAAATATTTTTGATAAAAGCAACTTGCAAATCGTCACATGTTAAATTTAATAAAAATAATATTTAATAATAATAATAATTTTTTTATCAATAAATTTACTATCCATTTTTTAAATAATTCTTCGCAGACCACTTGGGACTCTTTTGCGGACCACTAATCCATAGACAATCAGTTGGGAACCACTGAACAAAAGAATTGATTAAATTAAAATATTTCTTATCTTAAACGATATATTGACTGGATAATGAGCATAAAAAATTCCATCTTTTTCAAACAAGGCTGTTAAAATATTTCTCTCTGAAATAAAATGAAATTTCCATAAATAGACCCTTTAGTTAGTTACAGCAAATAAATTTTTCTACCAATGAATAATTTGTGAAATTTAAGGGAATCCCCTACCTTATTTACTAAAGCAAGTTTCTGTTTTCAGGAGTGAATGTAAAAACAGGCGAGATCTTCCCAGCAGATTTTCCCGATAAAGGGCCGGATGAAGCTCTGCGCACAGCCCGACAGTTTACTGGTGGCCAACAGGTTGTAAAAATTTTCCATTTTATTTAATCATACAAAACGATTTATCATTTGGAAATAAATTTTTCAATCTTGGAATGTTCCAAAGTAGATGGAAATTCTATTTTTTTAATGTTGCCAAATTCTTTTATAAATCTCTTAATAGAGGGTGGATAATCTTATTAAATTTTCATCTTTTTACAAAAAAATGTTTCTTATTACTTATTATTAATTGAATTAATTCTTTTCAGGTACTAGATGTCTATGATCCTGGTCTAGGATTATTGAGGATTGGTCCATTTAATTATGAACCTCTACGAGGCGTTGATCTTTGGCTAGAGCAAAATGATCAATTTATTCTTACACATTTAAGCACATCTCCAGATGTAGACCAACCCAATTTCGTTACTAAGGTAAATTCAAATTCTCATAAGTTTTATTATAAATCAAAAAAAATTTTGACAAAATATTAATATCATACATTTCTACTGTTTTTTTATCCTTCTATCCTCACTCTTCGCGTAGGCTATTATTTTATTTATTTTGTATGCATTAAAAGTAAATACATCCTCATTGAAACTAATTTAGATTGAACTTCCCTGGATATTTTAAAATATTTGAACATGAATATAAATTCAGCGATTGGAGCGTTTCCTCCCCTTCCCTTCGAAAGTTCTAAGTCTTTAATTTAATTTATTCTAATATATTTTTCCAGGTGCGAGAAGCTCTCAAGTATATTCAACAACATCCTTTCCCTGCTGTGACTGTTTTTTTGGATAATAGGCCACATTACTTTCGTAGAGATGAGATGACTGGAACTTGGGTTTCCGTACGTTATTAAATTTTTTTAAAAGGGGGTAGTAGTGGCCTAAATATTATTAACTCAAATAACCTGAACATTGTCCTTATCCCCCAGTGGCCGAGAAGTTAGGCATGTTGGCAAATGTCAATATTGATAGTCTTGAAAGCCAATGGTGGTGGATTCGAACCACAGGTAGTCCCCTGAATTTATTTCATTTGAATGCTTGGACCCCAAAATGGATCGTAATTAATATAAGTAGTCTATCTTTTAAAGTTTAAATGGCCTAAGATGCCGAAAAGACTTGAAAGAAAAACTTGAGCTTTTAAAAATATTTTTAGATGAGGTTTTTTAAATTAAATTCATTAGAAATTTTGTTTTTATAAATTTTTCATTCTTTTTTTTTTCTAAAAATCAAAAATTATTTTAAAGGGAATATGGTCCAGTGACAGCCGTCCGCAGCACAAAGCAAGTTTTGTGATTGACTAAAAAATCTTAAGGTGCGCGTCTCGAAAAGCCGTTAAAACACGATTGACTCGAGGCGGCAAGAGATGGCGTTAGTTTTTTCCATAGGAATACAAGGGATTTATTCCATTTCATTTTAAAGTTTCCAGCTAATTAATTAAGGGTAGGAAATTAATTAATTAAATTGACTTTGCAGCTTCTTCGCCGTAGACGGATGGTTGGTTATTTGATATAAATCTCGCCTGAATCAGCATATGAATGGAAATTAATTATTTTTTAACACAATGATTACTAATTTAATTATCTATAAGTTATAGAGCGGATTTTTTAAAAATATCTTTTATTTAATGCGATTAATCTAAAAAAAAAATTATTTTTTCGAAAATCAAAAAAAGGGCTTCTATAAGTTGTAGATAATTTGAATAGCTTTAATTAAAAAAAATTTGAGGTCGATAGCTTCAAAATTGTGGCCGCTGGAATCTCCCAAAAAGACGCGCACCTTAACTTCTTGCCACTTCTTAGTAAAAACATGCGAATTGCTTAGGCTTCTACTCCCCCTTAAAAGTTTTTCAAATTAGGCTTTATTACATCACTATTAGTGTTGAATTCAATTTTTTTTATACAGGAACTTTAAAGAGAGTAAACAAATGAAATTAAAATTAATGAGAGACTCTTGAGCATACAAATTTTAATTACATTTTTCTAAATTTAATGCAAATTAATTATAAGTGATAATTTAAGAAGATAATTTATAATAATTATAATCAAGAAATTTGAAAAAAAGGTAAATAAAAATTTTTTATTCACTTAAAAAATGGTTATGAAGCATGTTTGTTAATGAAGTGTGGATATAAATAATTATAAATTCATATAAGGCACAATAATTGAAGGTATTTATTTAACATGCTGCATAACATGATTGCACTGCATGAATTTTGAAGTGAAGAGTTTAATAACAATTATTCTTTCTATAGAGATTAAATTTTAAAAAATATCCGTCTGTAGTATTGGACAAAAGTTGACAAAAAAACCATATCAAAATCACTTAAAATAGATTTTAAAAATACGCTTTTCTAATATAATTTGTATTAATTAACAACTATTCTATATAATAGTTATAAATTTTTCAGGTTTATAATTTCATAAAAAATATAATTTAGTATCACTGCCGGTTTACCCATTAGGCGGAGTAGGCGCTCGCCTCGCTTTTTAGGGGCCCTCAACAGATTTTTTTAAACTCTTTTCCGACATTTGAGGTCATTTAGACTCTGCCCTATTTATTTAAATTGATTAGTAGCCAATTCAATTCTTCTTCTTCTTCTTTCTTCGCCTTAATCCCGCTGTGCTGGGTCGGCCGAGGAGGTGGGGTTTTTTACGACCGGGAAGCAGTGGCGGATCCAGAGGAGTTTCTCGGGGGAGGGTAATCTGGTGTGACTGGTCGCACGGCACACAATTTTTTCTTATTATCGGTAATTTAAAGGTGCATTCTGTAGTTGTTTACCAGAATATATATACAAATCAAATTTTTAAGTATTAGTTTTTAAAATTTTATATTAAAAATACAATTTTTTTCCCAAAAAATATAATTTTCTCAAGACTCCTTGAATCCGCTCTTGCCGGGAAGGTCTGACGCCTGTTGAAAATATAGAAGAAAAGAGACTGACATGCAAAGAACAGAAGTACTGCCAGTCCCAGCTAGGGCAGCTCGTGGTCGCCATCCACGTACCCACTAGATGTGGGCCTCTGAGCAATGGTAGCCAATTCAATTGAAATTAATTAAACAGGTGACTGTCATGGTGTTTTTTTACAAATATTTAATTCAGTTGTAAAATGGACCTCGAAGTGACAGTTGTGTGCACTCTTGTAATAAATAAAAAGTACGCATATGAGCGGGACAGTTTCGTCACGGAGAAGTTGCTTGCCCTAATGACAAATAAGTCACTCTGCTGTCACTTAGTGGGCTTTACTCCCATAAAAACCTATGTAATGAGACGGCTCATACTGCTAGTGACAAAACTGTTGCGTGACAAAAGTCACCCGTGTGCGCGTGCCCTAAATTATGTCCGTGTTTATCCAATTATATTTTTATGAATTATTTGAAAAGTTTCATAAAGATATCAAGAAAAGCTCTAATTTTTAAAAATCGATTTTAGATGATTTATTATAAATGTATATTTATGCCCTGTTAATACTACTTTTTGTTTTTTATTTTAAAATTAGATATTATCAAGCATAAAATCTATTCATTTTCAATTTTTTGTAGATCAAGGCTCATTCTTAATGAATGGGTATCGGTAGTTCTCAATTTTATGCTTGATATGTTTGTATATAACTAAAATTATTTTATGATTTTGATATTTTATATAATAATTTTTTTTAAGGTTCATCAAATTTTAAGAAATTAGATTCTGGAGGCCAGAAACGGTCCTTTGTTAAATATCAGTGTGCTTTAATAAAGCGAATCTATCCCTTATAAAAATTTGTTTTGACTCTTCTAAAGACATTTTTGAAAAAATTTTAACATTATAAATGGTAAGCTCTCTCCATTATTAATTCTTTATTTCCGATTTGTGTGTTTTCTTTGAACGAAAATTAATGAGGCCACATTTTTCAAAATGATTCTTTTTTTAAATTTTTATATTTTTTTATGTTTATTCTTCCTTTTTTTTTTTAAATTGCATTATACACACATAAATTAATTAATTGTTTTTTTTTTTTGTTTTTGAAGAAAAGTGTAAATAAATTATTGGGAACAAAAATAATGGCAAAAATAAATGTTATTTGTAAATAAAAATATATATTAAATTTATTAACTCTATATAAAAGCTTTAATATTTTAGAATACTTTCTAAAATTAAATCAAACCTAATGAAGAATTTAAAAGAGAATAAAACAAGTAGTACTTTTATTGTCAGTTATCTTGCTAAAACATATTTTTTTCTATAAATATGAGCAGGATAGCAGCCCGGAATGAAATCAGACAAAAATATAATCAATCTTTATCTATTTTTTTTATTATAATTGCCGACGTTTCGGATGCAAGTAGGGTCCTTCCTCAGGACATGGGGGAGGGTACTTAGTAAAATACAGATGAGAGTATTTTTTTTTTTTATTAACAATATAAAATCACATTATACAATAAAAAAATACTCCCATCTGTATTTTTGTGACTGTCGATTTTCCTTAGGAAGGACGTAACTTGCATCCGAAACGTCGACAATTGTAAAGAAAAAAAATTTGGATAAATTTTCTGATTTCATTCCTGGCTGCTGCTATATTTTTCTTCCGGACTTGGCTACTTTTTCAATAAATCTACCCCTTACCAATAAAATTCTTTATAATTCTACTAATAGCGACAATTTTAATCAGATATTCAAATTTTTGATTCATTAATTTTGTTTTTCTTGAGAAATCGTACCTTAGTAATTATTAAAAGATAAAATAAAGTGAAATATTTTTATATCTTGTTTATATATATATATATAAAAATATATAATAAGTGTTATTATATTAATATAATTATGATTTTAAATAAAGAATTAAAGCGCTATGCTGTGCAACGCGCTAGGCATGAATAGTAATTCGCGCAATTTCACACAACAAAACAAAAA
Source organism: Euborellia annulipes (assembly GCA_023213315.1). NCBI lineage: Eukaryota > Metazoa > Arthropoda > Insecta > Dermaptera > Anisolabididae > Euborellia > Euborellia annulipes. The sequence goes on along the minus strand of JAKCPI010031822.1, from coordinate 84,525 downwards.
TCACTTGCAGCTCCGACTACTCATGGACAGAGCAATAAATATTTAAGTTCAAGTACTGTCTCTCTACGGGAATTTTCTAAATGATGATTTCAATAAATGTTTACTTTCGAATACATACACGAATTCAACACTGTTCACTACTTAATAATGACAAAATGTTATGTTATGGATTTTATATTTATTTAATTCTTAAATAGTTTTAAGCCATGTTAAAGTATAATTAATTCTTACTGGATTGTTAAAACCGTAAGAAAAATGCTGATTCTACTTAGGTCGATCTAATGTGAAAGCCATTTTGTAAAAATGTTGCATATATAAATATATAAATAAATATATTAAACAGTTGATATAAAATTATTATTATTTTAATGATTACACCTTTCTTCCAAGTTCCCTAAAACGCTTTTAAATTCGTATATTTATTTCCACAGTTACTAAATTTCAAATAATATACTATTTCGGCCTCATCATATAGTCAAAATTTTGCAACTGTGGAAATAAGATTGCCTCCCCCCTCCCTCCAGGTTTTTGAGCCTTCGAAATTTTGTCTTTTTATTTTAAAAAATATTTGCCAATATTATTAATCATAAAATCAAAAAGAGGAGTATCTGAGAAGAAGTCACAACAATCCCCAATGGTAAATTCTGGTGGGGTAGATCAAGGTGCCTCTTAAATTCCCAATATGTCTGGTATGTTATTAAAAGGAAATTTTTCCAAATTTTTCTTAAAAAAAAATTTGCAATTCTTCAAAGAGATAATAAAGATTATAAATTCCAGATAAATGTTATGTTAATTTTTTTTATAATAATTAATTTTCTAACATAACACAAAAAATCGATAAACGCTAAAATTAAATTTCGCGGGAAATATTTTGAAAAGAAGTTGTGAAATTAACAATTACTTTTTTGTTTTAATCAAAGGATATATAAAATCAATTAGAAATAATTAAAATAATAATAAAATCAAGAAAAATTAAAAAAAACAGTAATAATTTTTTGTATGATATTCTTGAATAAATTATTTTCAAATTTCCAAAAAAAAAAACCCTAAAAACAAATTTTATTTGGCATTTCAATAAAAATATATAAATAATATTAACAAGTCAAATTAGTTATTCTTATAATAATAGATGAATTTAATAAAAGTATTTTAAAAATAAATTTTTTATTTACAAAAAGTCAAGAGCTCAGTAGGGCTACCAAAATGGCGATTAACACTTTACTTTAATAAACATATATATTTTTCTTTACTTTGCTTTTTCGAATACTAAACACTCAAAATTTTTTAATAAACATTTTATATAAAATTTCAATATTTCTTTTTTAATTGATCATATAATCAAGATTAACCTCATGAACCATCATTTAGTTCAGAATGCAGAGTCTATTATTACAAATCAAATGTCATTATATTTAGAATCAGAGAATCATGAACGAAACTGAAATTCAGGCACATGAACATTTAAGAAGAAAAGAATGGAACCGAGCCGCCGAACTTTTCGACCAACTCCTTGGCGCTGCTGGAATAAACAAAGGAATTACTCGGGAGCAAATTGTAAATCTCCTCCTTGGACGAACGGAATGTAATAGCGAATTGGGACATCATGAGACGGTCGTTTCCGATTGCAGGCAGATTATTAATCTCTTAATCGATTCTGAGATCAACGGTAATACCAGCGAACGAGCGTGGAAACGATTAGTCAATTCCTTATTTATTTTGAAGCGTTTCAATGAAGCTGAACTTGCTGCAAGAGAATGGCTCGCTGCTGGAGGATCAGAGGCAGCCCAAGTCTTGGAACATCTAAGGCATCATCCTTTACAGATTAATGGCATTAAACCGATGAATAAACCGTATCCGGAGCATATAGCAAGACCTCGATTAGATGAAGAACAGTTAGCTCTCCAAACTGATTTAGAATGGACCCGAATGGGATTCCAAGAAGGACCGAGAAGGAATAGAAAACATCCCGTTGAATTAATAGAAACGCCTCTAAATGACAATGAACTCCTAACCCATGAAAATCAAGCTAATTTAAATAATAAGATTCATAATTCATTTCTCAAGCCCGAGCTCAATATTCCTAAAAAACATGATGGTAAGATGTTTTGTTTTATATTTCTTTAATTATGTTTTCATTTCAGAGATTAATGGACTATAAATTTTAAAATACATGTATAATTTTAATGGAGATACAGTGTATATATATTGCTTTAGTTTGACATAGGCAAAAATCTCCATGAATCTTCTATTTGTTAATAACTTGGTTGAAATTTCATTATATTAATATCTTATAAATACATATACATTGTAGTTCAGGGGATATCCTTCCCATAGGAAATCGGATGAATTTTAGGAATAAGGAACATTGCTAGGGGTTGGGGGAACTCAAGCGAGTTTGGGAGGAACTAAAGAAATTTTTTTCTTATATATTCTTTAATTTTCGTTTTCTTTTTTTAAACTTATTGGAGGGGAGGCCGTGAAATAGCTCCAATTTTCTACAAAAATCCATACCTAGCATTATATACATAGGCACAATAGATTTAATTATGTTTGTGAGCCCTCACCCACTAAATGGAATTTTTTGTTCATCATAGCAATAATTATTAAAATCCATAGGATTGGTGCTATCTTTTATCAAGAGATCAATAGGAAAAGATTGATAGGAAAAAAATGAAATTTTTGTTTCCAATTATTTTTTTATTACTTAATATTTTAAAAATATTGGAGGCTCTTCTTCGTCGGTGGTTTAATACAAATAAATAAAAATTTTTCCTTTCAATAGGGCGGTGGTGATAGTCAATAATATTATTAAAATGTATTATTTTTTATTAAAATAGAAGTATTTTTTTAATCGGAGAAACTATTAATCCTTGACAGCTACATTTTTTAATTTAAAGCATATTTGTTTTTAGTGTAAATATTTTTTTTAGATTAAGAAATATTTTTATTATATTTTTTTAATGACTAGATTTTTATTTTAAACATTATCATATAACATCAAAACAATAAATTTTAATACATACCAACTTGGTATATATATATATATATATATATATATATTCTTTCAAAAGATTATTCATATCAAATAGTTTCTTAATTGATAAAATTCTTTATTTATCTTTGAATGATGTGTATATTAAGCTACTATTTATGATTTATAATTCTTTTCTCTTTTGATATTATTCCAGGACTGCTTAAAATGGAAGAACTTTTATGTACATATTGTGGAGTGGCTTGTCGTGATAAAAATGAACTACGGGCCCATTGTCAGTCCGAGAGCCATCAGACTGTCATCATGTCTGATGAAGGTCGTGATTGGCATTTTCGGGCTCCCCCTCGAGGTCTTACATCAGATGCCTATACACTTTGTGAAGATGCAGTTTCTTGCCGATATGGAGCACAATGCGTCGAAGCCCATTCACCTGACGAACTAGCCGAATGGCGAGAACGATTCCAGTATAGAAAAATGAAACTTCAACGAGCATGTGAAAAAGAACTTTTTGGAAAATCATATACTGAGCAAATTTTAGAACGGTAATTTAGTGATAATATCAATCTAATTTAAATGTGATAAGCTTTAACCCGAACTTTTATTTTTTACCAGTTGCGCAATTAGGATGGATATAAGCTCCTCCAGGAAAGAGAAATTTTACTTTATTCTTTTGTTTCGCCTATTTTCCGTTCGCTATTGAATATAATCCCTTTTACAAGGGCATGCAATTAGAGATGTAATTTTTTGGCCTTCAAAACATTGTATTATCTTTTAAAAGTTATTTACATTTATTTTAAATATTATTAACCATAAAGCCACTGAAAAGAATCTTGCTTAATGTCAAAGAGGAGAGTCCTTTAAAAAAGTTATTCCCCAGCTCAATCATTGATTTTTTACAATAAAATTTTGTTTCATCTAATTTCCATACTCTATTGGGTTTATTCCCTTTTACAAAATTTAGCTGGACCTAAAATAATTGACTAGAAGACAAACTAATATTAAGAATTATCTGAATAATAGAATAAAAAGGTGGTAATTTTCAAAACCAAATCCCAAGACTATATATTATATTTAGGCTCTACTATTATAATGGAGAGTTGGAGATATTGGAATGCTCTAGGTTCAATAAAACTCCCAGAATAAGACGTTTCGGCCTGAATTTATTTGGCCATCTTCAGTTATTGGGAATTATACACATAATGCAAGTGCATATGTGATCAAACCAGGATTTGTCAATAATAAAATTTATTTGCTTCATACAAAATTATTCCAAGATCAGAGATAAATGATAATATATCTGGAGCTATCTAATTTTGTATGAAGCAATTTCATTTTATTATTGAAAATCCTGGTTCAATCACATGTGCACTTGCATTATGTGTATAATTCCCAATAACTGAAGATGGCCAAATAAATTCAGACCGAAACGTCTTATCCTGAGAGTTTTATTAACCTGGACAATCCCAATTTGGCTGATATTTCCAATTCTCTATTATAATCACATCACAGCCACAATGTCAAAAGCAATTATACTACTTTTATTGCAAGTTTTTTTTTTTTTAATACTGATCCTTTAGTGCGATGTTTAAAAGATTTATTTATAATAGAATTTCTTTTTTAAACTTACACATTGCTCACTCAAAAATAGACTATTAAATCACTTGGACATTTCATTTCTTTCAGAAGGTATTTATTAATTATATTTTCTTTTTAGATGGATATCTGCACCAACACCTGATTCGGTGATGCGTGAAAAATTAGACGGCGTCGATGATTCTTGTAATATGGATCTGGTAACAACAGTTTCATCTAAAACCAGCAAACGCAATTGGGTCTTCCAAATGAAAACAACTTTCCCTCTTGTGGCAGTCGCTCTATTACAAGATGCACATAGAAATCATTTCTCCCTTAAGTAATTATATATGAACTAATTATTTATTTATAATATTGTCTTGCATTGGAATCAAACTTAATCATTATATTTTTTAGGCGTGTATCCACTAGTGACTCTACAGGAAAAGTGGATTGCATTCCAAGTAATGATCAAGAATGGATAAATGGAAGCGGAGGAGGCATCACTGAAGATCTCTATACACATTGTGTTGAAGTTGCATTCAACACTGACATCTATGGCACATTCCGTCAATCCGTTGTTTTCGATTTTGGACATGAACCCGTTCTTGTACGACATGTTTGTGTAGACGTAGTCCCTGTAACCGATGTAGATCGAATGAAAGAAATTCGTCGAGAATTAGTTTTAGCTACTGCAGAAAGATGGGATGCTGCCAATTCGGAAATTATTGCTTTTCAATCTCCTGTCACACCCCAGGTAATTCATAATGTCATATTTACTTCTGGAAAGTGGGAGTTATGATGTAAGATACTTTCCTGCCTGGCATTAAATAGGATCTTTCGGGAATTTTACAGTTAATAAAATTTAAACAAATGCCAACATTTTATAAAATGAAAACAATTAAAAAAAAGAAATTGGCCAGAATAAATATTCATTTTCACCAGGAGTAGTCAAACAATGCCAAGCGCGGCCAATTTCCCTGTGGGTTTGGAAAATCACCATGGGAATATTCCCCCGGTAGAAAGATGTATGTTATTCAAATAGAGGCCGGGAAGCAGCAGTACCTCATATAATCCATTCATCCAAAACTTAGGCGTCTCCCTTGATAATAATTCACATTATATATTTATTTTTAAATAAGTTCTGTTATAAATGTAATATTTTTAAATTATTGTTATTTATTTATTTAACACTATTATATAATGCTATTTATTATTTCAGGTATCCACCCCAGCAGCAGTTGCACGAGATAGTAAGCGAGCTAGGGAGCTCTTAGAAGCTTATCCCAGTCCTAGAGCAGACACATTTACTCTCACACAATCCACACTTACAGAACGAAAATTAACACGTAATAATTATAGAGCTCGAATGCACGAATTGCTCTGCGTAGAGGAGATGGCCCGTTATGAACAGGTAATCATTAACTTTTAGCATATGGGTTATTCTACAAAAATGGGTTAACTTCGCTTAATTGCAATTAATTCAGTGACTACCAAACATATTGACTTTTTTTAAACATCAGTTAATAGAAAAAGTTAATAATTTTTGGGCACACATGATAAATATTGAAATTTAAAAAAATTTAATGAAAATATTCGTCCTTTAAACCCTAAAAAGTTAGTCCCTTGGGATGTACCAGCTCAAAAAGTGAACATTTAAATGTAAATTTATCTTAAACTATTAGATATCATTATTATCCATATCGATATAACCTGAGATACTTTATTAAGCGTTGTTAAGTCATAAATTTTGATTTTAAATAAATTTACATTTTTTTTTAATTTCAAAGTCGCGTATCTCGACGAGGCGTCAGTCCCTTGGCTTATGTTATATTTTAAAAATATCGAATATTATACACTGTTGATAAAATAATTATATGTTTTATATAAGTTTAGGGTGTAAAGGTGGCATTGGTGCCCAAATACCGGGCTTTATCCATCTTTTATATACTTTTATTTTTATTTTTGTGTGGAAAATCAGCATGTAAACACTCAATTTGTCTGTCCCTTGCTAAGTAATATTTTGGAAATTTATTAATAATTATTTCAACAACATCCTGGATTTGTTGTCTTTTCATTGTTATATTTAATATATAAAAGAAAAAAAGTATTACATTTCAATTAGCAGATTTTTTGCTCTTTATATCAAAAACGTCAGTCCCTTGGAAGTTTTTCAACCGTAAAGCTAAGAGGCTGATGAGCTTATAACTTATTGTCTATCAAAATCATTACAAACAATTGAAATCAAAGTTACAAATTGTGCATTTCAAATTCGACCCCAAAGTTAACGCATTTTTGTATAATGATCCACAAAAATTTTTTTTCTGGAAATATTTGAATGTTTGAAATAAAAAATAAAACACTGCAAAGTAGAGTAGTTGTTTTAGAATATTCTCCTTTTAAATAGATTTAGCCGATATTTTGGAACCTATTAATTTTTTTCTGATTATTACCAGGTTGCCCGATACAATATAACAACCCGTCTGAGACTTGCCACTTGCTATCTGCTTGCTCCAAATGGTATGGCTAACAGCACAGCCAAATATACTCATCAGGGTGAACTTTTTGCCCTAATGAACCTTGGCAAAGATGTTAGCGAAGATACCTCAGCAGGAAGACTTATCCTAAATAATTGTACAACAGTTCTAATTGCTGCGGCGGCCGGACAACGTCAGAAAGATCAAAAAGGTTGTTATTAACGTACACTTTTTTTTTTAAGAATATAAATTAAAATTGAGAGATAGAGATATATTTATATTTACATATATCTAACCTTTTTTTCAGTAAAATATGTTTGTAATATTCATTATTTTTTGGGTTGTTCTGGAAGTCATTTCGTTTTTTCCAACAAAGGACTTAATTGTATTTTTTCACAGCTAACTTCACACTTAAGCCGAATTGAATTTTTTCACAAGAAAGCCTTGCTATAGCAGCTGCTAAAATTTACAGTTATGCGGCGTAAGTGTGAAGTTAGTTGTGAAAAAATACAATTAAGTCCTTTGTTGGAAAAAACGAAATGACTTTCAGAACAACCCAAAATATAATCTATATAAGCTATATAATTTTTCACCCCCCCCCTCCCCCCGTTTCCGTTATTAGAACTCATCTTTTGAAAAACTATTCAGCTGCTTAGGCGATTTTTCTTTAATTTCGTTATTTGAGTGAGTTTTGAAAAGTCTCCCCCTCCGTTTGTATGGGAGATGACTGTCATGAGTAACAATTACAGGGTGGCTACAGACCTGGAAAACCTTAAAAACCTGGAATTATCAGGGAATGTAATGGGTCCTGGAATTATCATGGAAATTTCAGGGAATATTGAAAAGTTTCAGGGAAATTTTTCGCGTCTTCTAAAGCTCTGTCAAATTTGTTTTTTAAATTGTTTTTGCTATGTGACTATTTTCTCGACACTATAAAAATGTAGTATTGTCCAAACAAGATTTTCTTGGCTCAAGAAATACGTGGAAACAAATTATGCTTGAATCAAGAAAATTTTCATAAGTATTTTTTTTCTCAGTGTCAGATATCAGTGATTGAGTAAAAATTTACTTTTCTCATCATCGATATTTTTTGGACTCATTATCATACAGTAAAAAGAGGGTTCATTATTCAATCATTGATTGAAAAAATAAATTTGTTAATGCTTAAAAGATACAAGTAAAGTTTTTGGCTGCTCAAAAAGGCTTGTATAGCTTCCCAAGAAAGATAGGTCCTTTTAAAAGAACATTGTCCTAATACTTGTAAATTTTTTAAATAAATTTTAAAAAATCAGTCCTGAAAATTTTTGATTACATCTTGTAAACGAGTCATGCTTTCTTCGTCTGTTCTTATTTGAACATTTGATTTTTCAGGAAGAGGAAATAAACAAAGTAACAAAAAGCAAGGAAGTTCAGATGCAAGTGTGAATGATGGGAGCAATAATACAAACAAAAGGAGGACCGTTTTCGAAGGACTTATAGAAGATAAAGGGAAAAATATGATTTACCTTCGACTCTCAGCAGACACTGTTTCACAATTAAATATGAAAGCTGACACTGATTTTCTCTGTGATGTTCAATTTCAATTAAATAGAGTTCCTTATTGTGAGTGGCATTATGCTATTGATAAAATAGCAGATTTCCGAGTTATCTTTCCTGATACATATCTTGAACCTTCAATTCCATGGACTCCACAAAGGTATTTTTTTTAATATAACAATTTTTTATCGTTAAAATTTCTTTATTTAATCGGTGTGCATTATTGCTTTAGGCAATGGAGTGAAATTGCTGATCCTCGACTAAATTTAAAACAAAAAGAAGCTATTGTCGCTATTACAACACCGGTTTCTTGGCCCCTTCCTCCAATTTTAATTATAGGACCTTTTGGTACTGGTAAAACCTACACTCTTGCACAAGCTATTAAACAATTACTTCTTCAGCCAGACGCTCGAATTCTCGTATGTACTCATTCCAACAGCGCTGCTGATCTGTATATAAAGGTAATTTAATATTTCTTTTTGCTAACAAAATTTTAATTGATATTATGCTATCTTGCTATCTTTATATATATAATTCTTCTGTATGTGTGTATGGCACTGAACCCCTCCTAAACGGCTGGACCGATTTTGATGAAATTTTTTGTGTGTGTTTGGGGGGAGTCCCGGAAAGGTTATGATTTATAAAAAAATCATAAGTTAATGAATAATTATTAAAAATCTGATATGACCAGTCTCACCAGATTTTTATTATATTATATGCATACTAGTTAATTCCAATCTTCCTTTGTCCCCATGACCTCCCGTGAATTGAACAAGTTCCCTGCGTCTATCTTCCCCAAAACCTACCATCTTTAGACTTCCAAGTCTAATCTCAACAGGCATCTTCTCAGTTCCTGCAGTTGAGTTCCCCTTTTATGCTCCTCCTTTTTTTTTAAACTATATTCTTTGGCTGCACGTGACCACTGGTCATAATAGGTATTCGGACCTAAAAAAAAAAAAAAAAATACACATGTTATCCACAAAATTATAAATCGAATATTGTTTCTTTGTTTTCTATGAATTCCATACAAGTAAGGCATGAATATTTTCAAATAAAAACTAAATCGTTTGCCTAAAAACAAAAAAAAAATATATAAAATCTTCAATTTTATTTAATGGGACTGAACTCCTCAGAATTTTCTAATTCATAGTAAGTGAGTTTCATGTTTGCATATTATCCAGCCATATTAGTTTTTCTAAACCGACTCCGTTTACATTCAACAATAAATAAATAAATGTTATAATGGCAGGAAAAATTTCCTTTATCCTTTAGATGAGTGATACATAGTCCCCAACACTGTAGATGAAAGATTGCAAAATATTTATTTTTTTTCTAGGACTATCTTCATCCATATGTTGAAGCTGGAAATGAGAAAGCTAGACCATTAAGAATTTATTATCACAAAAGATGGGTAGCCACTGTCAATCCTCTTGTACAAAAAGTACGTATATTTTTTCATTAAATATATATTATTGTTGTATTGATTTCCTTTTAAAATTTTTTAGTATTGTCTCATCGACACTGTGGGTGGCGTTCGTTGCTTTCGGGTACCTACTTTAGAGGATGTTCTTCGTCATCGAGTGGTTGTCGTCACTCTCTCCATATCTATGTATCTCTCAACAATCGGACTTAATCGCGGCCATTTCAGTCATATCCTCCTGGACGAAGCCGCCCAAGCGATGGAATGCGAGGCAATCATGCCCCTAGCACTTGCAGACGAAACAACTCGAATCGTCCTCGCTGGTGATCATATGCAACTTAGTCCGGAATTATTTTCTCAATACGCAAAAGAGAGACAGTTGCACGTTTCCTTATTAGAAAGACTCTATGATCTCTATCCTGCAACATTTCCATGCAAAATTCTTCTCTGTGAAAATTACAGAGCTCATGAAGCTATCATTAATGTAAGTAAATGAGAGAAAATTATTTTTTATTTTAGCTCTGTTTTAACAGTAAATCATGCGAAACAATTAGACGGATAGGCTTTTAGTATTATTAGCTTGAGTATTGTACTCAATGATGGCTGTAAGGAGTGTGGGATTTCTCAAATAACCGATTCAATTATTAGTTAATTAATTGATTTATTTTATTATTTATTATTAATAATTAATTAATTTATTGGAAGGTATATATTTTTCAATAGGGCAATTATGTGCGTTTATAAAAAAAACTGTCCGTAACAAGTGAAAGAAAGCTGTGATTATAAGAAAGGCGACCGACCACCAGCTGGGCTTGTGTAAAGACCCGCGTGCATCTTGCGGCACCCAACAAATTACATTATGCTAATAAACTAGCGGGGCAGAGTGAATAAAGTCTCTAATATTATTACAAAATTATTAAGGAGTCAAAAAAAATACAAGACATAGGCAGCCAAAATTATTTCTTTTATTGTTGCCGTTCCAGGATGACGTTTCGGCCACTGGTCTAGGCCATCTTCAGAGCCGGAGGCGAGAATAAATGAAAATTACAAATTTTAGCGACTCTGAAGATGGCCTAGACCAGTGGCCGAAACGTCAGCCAACGGCAACAATAAATGAAATAATTTTGGCTGCATATGTCTTGTATTTTTTTTGACTCCTTAATAATACTTCCAGCCACAAAGACATACATCACAATACAAAATTAATATAATTTTTTCTTTTTTTTTAGTTTACTTCTGAGCTGTTTTATGATCAAAAATTAATAAGTTCCGGCAAACAACCAAGGCACGATAAATTTTATCCTCTTACTTTTTTCACTACCAGAGGCGAGGACGTTCAGGATCATAATTCAACAGCCTTTTATAATAATGCAGAGGTAAATTACTATTTTGTTTATAAATGTGAAATTAATAATAAATTTTTATTATTATATATATAAGATAATCTTTCATCTCTCTTCTTAATACATAGTAGTATTTACTTTCAAATAATTAATTGACCAAGTGAAAAAAAATTGAAAAACACCGATTTAAGAGATTATATTTCTTTTTTTAACATTGTATTTTAATAATTATTTCATTTCTTTAAGGTGTACGAAGTTGTGGAACGTGTTTGTGAATTGCGTAAACGTTGGCCTGCCTCCTGGGGAAAAATAGACGATCAAAGTATTGGTATTATGACTCCTTATGCTGATCAAGTCTTTCGTATTCGATCGGAATTGAGAAAAAGACGAATGGGAGGCATTTCAGTCGAGCGAGTTCTCAATGTTCAAGGTACATTTAAAATTACCTGGCAGTTGTATTAATATTAATTAGATTTAAAGAAAATGCAATAGAGCCTATTTAGGAATATATCAATCCTAGTAAAATTTTATTTTCCCTATTAATATTATCTTTAGACCAGGGTATTTTTGTCCCTTTTTAACTTGATACCTCTATGAATCTTATGATTCTATCTCACATGTTTTTTAGAATGAGATTTTTGATGGTTCATACTCTGCAAATATAAAAATAATAATATTAAACGAAATAAACTTAGCAGCAATTGCTCTTTTCTTTCTTCCTTACTATAAAAATAATATGAGTCGTTTTGGTAACACCTACCCCAACGTTAAAATGGCTGTTTAACGACATACACCAGTATCTTGCTCATAGGCTTTACATTGAAACGCATTGAAAACAGGCTAATTAGATTCCAAATTTTAATTTTTTTTAGATATTTGATTAAATTTTATATAAAATAGGATCATTATATTTATATTAGTGCTTATTTATCTTTTAACAAGTTAATTTAATGTGTTAATTTGACAATTCATTCTATTTATTTTATGTTTAAAATTTAATCTGCTTCAATTTTAAAGAATCTTTACTTCTATTTACGACACAACTAATAATATCACAATATTTTGGCATCTTTGAGTATTTGGGGAGCCTAAATAACTCAAAAACAAACATAATCATATAAATCCCTATGTAAAATAGTTGATATAGTATGTCGTGCAGGAACTATATTGACTTGTAAAGTAACGGTTCGTTGGAATGACCCTTTTGGAGTAAGAAATAAAAGACTAGTTCTTTTTTCTTAAAACATTCTGTTACTCTCGTTTTTCGGAAAAATATATCATTACTTTTTTTTTTTTTTTTTTTTTTTTTTAAAGAAAGTCATTTCGGCTGCAGAGGCCATTTGACTTTTATTTATTAATTATATTTATACAGTATCGCTGGCTTCCGGCGGGCGTTCATTGGTCTTGTTTTTCGGGGGCCACCTATCCCGATTTTCAGCACCACTTGGCGTTGCTTAACAACATTGATCTTGGTGGCAGTTGTTCTTTCTTCTTGCCAGGCCCGCCGGCGTATCATTACTTAAGAGCATGATTAGATTTTAATTTTTCTCAACAGACTTGCTTTAAACTTTAAAAATAGATAAAATATATATATAAATTTTCTTTTTACACTATTTTTCTTGTTTTTTTTCTTCTAGGAAAGCAATTCCGCGCCATTTTTTTAAGCACCGTTCGAACTCGACGCACTTGTCAATCAGGCCCTAAAGGAGGAGATGACATGGATTATGGGTTCTTATCAAATTCGAAACTTCTCAACACTGCAATAACACGAGCACAGAGTTTAGTGGCAGTCGTTGGAGATCCTGTGGCTCTTTGTTCAATTGGACGATGCCGAAAAGTCTGGGAAAGATTCATTGAAATATGCCATGCACATCATTCACTATTCGGAATCACTTGGTCATTTCTCCGTTCACAACTTGATGGTGTGGAACTGAAAAAAACCTACACGCTTAATCCACTTGCACCGGAATTTATTCCACGCCAATACCAAACAGAATCATATATTCGATTACCGCCTCCGGCGGCGATGCTGCGACCTCCTCCGCCCCCACCGCCGCCTCCTGCCCAAGCAGGAACTCATTTCGCTGGTGCTCCAAATGCCCCGGGGCTTTACCCTCTGCCAATTTATTATTACCCATCCCAGGGTGCTCCTCCGCAACCTCAACAGCCTCCAGGAAATCCGGGACTTGTTCAACTTCGACCGCCTCCTGGTGTCATCCCTTCGCCTCTAGTTTATCCACAACAGCAGCCTCCACCTCCTTGGGTTGGACTCAGCCTTCCTTTAGTATCTTCCACGGTAAGTTTAAAATTTTTTAATAAATTTTTTCTTTCCTTTCTACAATTCAGTCTTCGCATTAATATTTTAATTTTTTTTTAAATTTTGTACTCCCGATAATTGGTATTCTTGATAATTCCTACCAAACCGTCGGACGAATTATCGGGATTCTACTGTATATATTTCTCTTTATTTATAATTTGTTGGAATTTCCAAAGAAGGGAGGGGATTTTGGCCCGCCATATTCCCCCTCCCCTAGCTAAGGCTCTGGTAAAACAAATTATTAGCAAATTCCTTGATGATTTGATTTATTTTATTTGATACTAGTTACTTTTTTTTTTTGTCTAATGTTATTATATTTTCGTTTTAGGTAACTAATTCAACAAATAGCCAAATTTGGAACAAAAAGAAACAACCTCTTCGTGGAAGTCCAGTTTTGAATAAAGTATTACCACCTGCTTTCTTACGGATTCCGCCAGGAAGCCCAAAGAATTCGCCTCAACCTCCTGTCCCTCTTACTGGTCCACCGGCACCCTCTCCTCAAACGATCATCAACCCCGAGAATCCGAACATGAAAGAAGATCGAATACAATTTCTGCATAATGTTCACTTTCCTGAACGGCCTCCTCCAATTCGACATGATTGGCCGATTGTACCTCCAACACAACCACCGCCTGGAATTCCAGGTCCACCCACTCCACAACCCCCCACCGCCACAAGTCCAACCACAACCACCACCACCTCCACTTCTTGAAAATCCTACAAGGCAGGTCGATTGGTGTAATCAATTAATCGATACATCGGGCGTTGATGCCGCCACCAAATTAATGGAATTTCTTATATTAGCAAATCAACAAAATCCTCAACCTCCTCCACCACAATTAACAGGTATGCAATCAACCCTTTCAGAAAAATCTCATTTAAAATAACAATTGAGTAGGGAGTAGATCAAGGCATCCGGAAGCAATAAAGAAAAAATATATTTCTCAAGATAACAATTTTGCGAAATAAGTTCGTGTTTGATTCGGCAAAAATTGCGCCCCCTGGAGTCGAACCAGGCCACGCTTTTGTGGCGAGCAGACTTCCTTTATCCTAGGCCGCCGGCCCAATAAACAAACACAAACTCTCGCATCCGCCTATTATACTAATGAAATTAAAATTTCATTGTCACGAAAAATATCTTAAAAACTGCACGCCATCTAGCAAGCACGATTGGAACTGCGTCACAATTCTAGACGCCTGCTAGCGCTGCATTTAATTATTTAAAAATTGAGAGAAATAATTTCATTTTTTGTTGTTAAAATTGTTGAATATTTATGACTTAAAATAAAAGCGTTGGGCGCTTCGAGGCTCTAAGAATAGACAATTCCTTAAGCTATCAATGAGCGTCCCACGCTTTTATTTTAAGTCATAATTATTCAACAAAAATGCAATTATTTCTCTCTTTTTAAATTAAATCATTTTTTAAAAAAGGTTTTTTTTATTATATTTTTATTCTTTATTGCTTCCGACTGCCTTGATCTCCTCACTACTCATTATACATTCAGCCACTGCTTAAAATTAGAATAACAATTGTTTTTCTTTTTGTTTTAGTACCTCCAAAACAATCACCACCTCTTCAAGATATTCTTCCTCCACAACTCGAACTGGTTCGCAATCTTGAAGAGCTTTTCAATGACAAAACGCCTCCGCCAGCACCACAACCCCAGCCTCAACCTCCACCCAACATATTTCATCAACAAATTCTTCCAGCGCCCGGCTCGCTTGCCTGGTTTGGTGAAAAATTAGAAGCAAAACCGCCTATTATTATGCGCAATGACCTAGAGACAAATTTACTTATATCGAGCCTAGCTCAACAGCAGCAACAACAACAACATCCACATCAACAGTTGCCGCCTCCACCAAATCAACAATTGATACATCCTAGGCTGGAACCAATTGAGTGGCCACTTCAACCGCCACCTCCACAAACACAACCACATCCACCACCACCGCCACAACAATCAGTACCACTATATAGGCGACAGGTATGTAAAACGTATTTCTAAAATAAAACTATAAAAATCTGGTGTGACTGGGCGCACACACAGCACACAACTTTCTCTTATCTTCAGTAATCAATGTGTTCTGTGCTTGTCACACCAAATTGTTTGTGTCGACTTATATTTAGCTTCCGACAGTAGGCCTACGGTACATTTGAATTCCAAAATGTAAAATTTATAAGTACCCAGACAGCCTGGAATATTACAGTAATATTGCAGGAATCTTACATACATTGCAATATTTAACCTTGCAGAGAATATTGCAGGAACAATGCAGCAACATTGCTACAATAATCCTATGCCCGCCTCTTTGTAACTTACACGAATATTGAGGCAATATTGCAGAAATATTGAGACTATTGCAGTAATATTACGCGGGGGTATTGTGAGTATTGCAGTAATATTACGGGAATATTCAGGCAATCTGCAGGGTAATAATAGATAAGGAAGGTGTATGCTTGTTTCTTGGCAATGAGAAAAATAACTTTTAGAGTGTTTTCTCCGAATATTTCGAAGGCATTTATTAGCACTTCTTCATCAGCGGCTGTTACAAAAGAAAAAATAATAATTAGAGTGAGTTTAATTTAAGCAAATTGAAATATACAAATTTTTTAAAATAATAATATTATCATACCTCACTCTAATAATACCACATACAAGTTATAATTTCGGAGCGAAATGTTAGATTGGCAGGTCTATGCATTACAACCAGCTAGCCTTCGAAATATTCGGAGAAAACACTCTAAAAGTTATTTTTCTCATTGCCAAGAAACAAGCATACACCTTCCTTATTTAAACAACTTGGCACGCCACATCCTCTCGCTAATAATAGATATTAATAATATGCAAATAATTAAAATCAATTATATTATAAGGACATCGGCCAAAAAAATGAATACTTTTGCGTATTATCCGTTTATTTGTAGATATTTCGATTCTAATGGTATAGAATCATCCTCAGTACAATCAACAGATGTTTTGCAAATCGTTAACTCTTCCCATCCAATATGACAAAACAGCTGCGCATTCCATGAATGCAATTTTCATAATTTCATAATTTTCATAATTGCATTCATGGAATGCGCAGCTGTTTTGTCATATTGGATGGGAAGAGTTAACGATTTGCAAAACATCTGTTGATTGTACTGAAGATGATTCTATACCATTAGAATCGAAATATCTACAAATAAACGGATAATACGCAAAAGTATTCATTTTTTTGGCCGATGTCCTTACGGCCATCTACTAACAAAATAATTAAAATGTATTGATATATTGTAACTATATTTATTTTCTTACAATAAACTTGGTTCAATGGAATTTAATCTACGCTTTCATGAACAATATCATGTATCAATTTTTAAATCAAACTAATTTTGAAGTGATCATTTTTTAAATATTATTTATAATTGATCTTTTTTTTTAAAGGTGGGCATTATGCCAGCTCAAGGTCCACCGCCACCGCCATTGGGGGCCGGCACAAGTGCATTTGCCGGTTACGCAAGGGCAGCAATGAACAATCAACAACACCAGCATGTGAATGTGAACCCAGCACCTCCACCACCTCAACCTCCACCGAATCACCATCTTCTCAATCAGCATAATGAATGGGCCCCATCAAACACATTCTTGGAAGAATTTGATCTGGCCATGTTAAGACAACAGCAACATCATCATCAACAACAACAACAACAACAACAACAGCAACAGCAGCAACATCAGCATCAGCAACAACAGCAGCAACAGGTCGAAGCGGAGAAGAGTGGCGACCCTTTGGCTGTTTTAAGAGCATTGGGCACTCGAGCAAGCGCACAGGGAGGCTCAGGGCTCTATCAATATTTCTCATAAAGCACGCGGTAGGAAATCTAATTACATTAAATATATATATAAAAGTATAAATAATCTCATTACATAAGATATATATATATATATATATTGATATATTAATATATCATCTCCACTAACTTTTATAAAAAAAAAAATTTGGAGCGAACTCTTGAATTTTGAATGAAAAAAAAAAAAAAAAAAAAAAAAAAAAAGAAAAAAATATTCTACGTTTTTTATAATAAATAATCTTATGGAAATTTCATAAAAAAATTCCAGAAATATCCTAATAAAAGAATTGACAAAATTTTCAATTTCTAAAAAAAAAAAAAAATTTTCGTTCATATAATTTTTATAATATCTAAAAAAAAAAAAAGAAAAAACTATTCACTTTAAAAAATTCGCTCCTCTTAAAATAGTAATATAAAAAAAAAAAAGAAAAAAAATATTAAAAAGAAAAAATTATCCTAATTATTTATATGGATATGTAAAAAATTACCTAAATTAAAATATTAAAAAAAAAATAAAAAAAAAAAATAAAATAAAAACATATATATATAATATAAATAAACAAAAATAAAAAAAAAAGATTGACTTTCAATTCAGTTAATTTTTCATAAAATTCTATATTGGAATTTTACTAAATATATACTTATATTATTATATAAAAAAAAATACTTATTTACACAAAAAAAATATTAAAATTTATATATATATATATATTTCTTAAAAATATCAAGAATTAATTTATATTCTAATTGAATTGAAGGTCTTTCTTAGAAAAAATACCAAAAAAAAAATTAAAAAATATAAAAAAATTGAACCAAAAAAAATTGATCAAAAACTCCCTATGAAAGATAATTGCATTTAAATTCAGGGAGTAAATGAGGCACTAGCGAAATCAAGAGCCTCTCTTTTATTATAACTTATATTTTATGTGAATATATATAAATATAGATAAATATTGTAAAATAGATTGCAATTATATATGTATATACTTGTATATATACATATATAATTCTTTCATCATATCTTTGTCATTAGCTTTTTCAGGTTGATGTGTCTCATTTTATGTAAATATTACCTATATCGTTATCATTGTATAAAACATCTTTTTTACATTTATTATTATATTATATATTATTTAGTTAAAAAAAAAAGAATAAGGGAATAATTTGAAGCAAATATTCATTTACAAACGGTATACACAAGATATATAAATATTTTAATTACTATAATCATATATTTTATAAATATATCATATATATATTTTTTTTTTTTTGGGATTCAGAAATTTTAAATTTATTTTTTAATATTGGATCTATTTTTCTTTTCTGAAATTTATCCTTATTATGTATTCTAAACAAAAAACGAAAAAAAAATGATTAAAATTCATTAAAGTATAAAAAAAAATATAAATAAAAAATAAAAAAAAAAAAAATAATAAAAAAATAAAAAGCTTTTTCCACTAATTGAGAGTGTTAAAGTCTAAAAAAGTATAAAATATAGAGAAAAGGATTGGAAAATTTTTTATATTTCTTTTTCTTAATTGGTTTATCATTTGTAACTTTTTTTTTTTTAAGACAATGATAAAATAATTTATATTTCATAATAAAAATAAATACTATATATATATATATGACATTCTTTAAACATATTTTTCAATTATACAATTATTTATTTAAATTTATATTATATATATATATATATAGTATAGAAAAGTATTTAATATTTACGTGGAATCTCATAAATATGTTTAATTGAAAATAATTTTTTATTTCTATATAATTTTATTAATATCTAGCCAAATAACGGTATATAAAATTTTGACGTCAATTACGTCAAATTAGGTTTTTTTAAAATCTAAAATTACTTCATAATACTGGGCTAGCTACATCGCGAACAGAAAACATTCTGAATAATTAAAGAACATTTTCATCTCTTCAAATATCGCTGGCGATCTAAATTCAAGCCAATATAATTAAAAATTTAGGAGAAAATACTTTCTCAACTTTAAATTGGCTTTTAGATTTTTTAAAAGGAACTTTTCCAATTTTGTTTTATTTTTTTTTTCATGCGCAAAATGGTATATATATATATTTTTTTCATAAATATTATAAATTCTAAAATTTCATTTGTTTTTTTACTTGAGGGGGTTTTTGTCCCGAAGAAGGTTTCCCCCTCTATAAAAATCCTTATGTTTGTTTGTTTTTCCTAATCAAAATTTGCTAATTCTGCATTAAGATTTTCTAAAGAAATAAATAGAAAAATATATATATATATATAAATGTATAAAATTTGTTAATAATTATCTATTTACGAAATTATATAAAAAATTGAAGAAATCGTAGAAAGAAGGAATTATATAAAAGTATTCATATTGGTTTTATCGCCGGTGATGTTATTAATCTAAACAAATTTTCTTTCTTTTTTAAGGACCACGAATAAAAATAAATGGATGAAACAATAAAAATAAATTTAAATTTTGCTCCTTATAAAAAGGATTTTTTAATAAAAATAAATCGTGGTTTTTAATAGAATAATATATTTAAGACCGGTTTTTATCCTTTATCTATATATAATATAATAATATTTAAATAATATATTATGTTATATATATATATAAAAAGAAAAATGTGCAAAATTGTGAACAATTAATCTAAATGCAGAAATAATTATTTAATTTTTTTTAAAGATATAAACATGTTTTTCAATTTTTCCTTAATATACATTAACCTGATAAAATTCCCTTCTATTAATAATTGAAGAAATATTTTCCAGAAACTAGAGTCACAGTCGTGGTTTTGGAATTTTTTATGGGAGAAGGTGTCTAGAATTTTTTTCTTACTACTAAAGATTGTTTGAAATATGTTCGGTTATCCTCCCTGCTGCAGTATATTAGGAGAATATATACAAAAAATTATTTGAGTCAATTTTATGAAGTCTAAATTATAACTAAAACCAATTTTATATTGACTAGATACCCTCCTGCCATCTATTAAGAGAAAATATACTAAAAATTATTTGTTAGTCAATTTTATGGGGCCTAAATTATACCCTTCTGCCATCTATTAATAGAAAATATACTAAAAATTATTTGTTAGTCAATTTTATGGGGACTGAATTATACCCTCCTGCCATCTATTAAGAGAAAATAAACTAAAAATTATTTGTTAGTCAATTTTATGGGGACTGAATTATACCCTCCTGCCATCTATTAGGAGAAAATAAACTAAAAATTATTTGTTAGTCAATTTTATGGGGACTGAATTATACCCTCCTGCCATCTATTAGGAGAAAATAAACTAAAAATTATTTGTTAGTCAATTTTATGGGGACTAAATTATACCCTCCTGCCCATATTAGGAGTATTTTCCTAATGGAATAAATAAAAAATACGCTATTTATTTATTATATTTTCTTTTTTTAATGTTATTATTTACATTTGTAGTTTACATAAGTTTCGCTTATTAGTTTATTTTCTTCATTAACAAAAGCATTTATTTTAAATTCATATAAATATAATAATTTCTTCTTTTTAATACAAGGCTTGTCTTTTAAGAGATACTTTAAAATTATCACACAACAAAAAGTCAAATTTCTTTAATCATTGCATTTGCACCCATTTGTGCGAAAGTTTTACTAAAATTGTTTGATTTGCTAACCAAATGATTTAAATAAATTCATCAGACTGTCTGGGATCCGAACCATAAATGTTACGCATACAGAGCACAAAACCGCCTGCTGAGGGGGAAGGAGGAGGACAAGGGGATCTCTCGAGGCCACCCAAGTGCTCTGAGTTTCAAAAGAAGTTTCAAATTAAAATTATTTTCATCCAATTTTTCAGAGACTCAGGGGCTAAAAAAATAATATTTAAAAATATATTCATCAAATTTTTCTTTCTGAGAAGGTACCAAGTAAAATAAAATTATTCCATTTTAAATTTTATTTTCGAAGGAAATAAGGTTTCTCGCATTAATATTTATTATTCAATTTATTAATATACAGTCCCGTAATGCTCTCAGCGGCCCTGGCTATAAATCAAATTATTATTATAGGCAATGGCGTCGGCCTTTGATGATAAGTGAGTGGGGGGGGGGGGGGGTCAAACTCAGAGTCCATAACAAGGGAGGAAGGGAGGCGGATATGCAAAATTTAGAATTATTAACATTTGCTTTTTGTAACATTTGGACATCTTGGAAGAATTTGATCTGGCCATGTTAAGACAACAGCAACATCATCATCAACAACAACAACAACAACAACAACAGCAACAGCAGCAACATCAGCATCAGCAACAACAGCAGCAAATTATACCCTTCTGCCATCTATTAAGAGAAAATAAACTAAAAATTATTTGTTAGTCAATTTTATGGGGACTGAATTATACCCTCCTGCCATCTATTAGGAGAAAATAAACTAAAAATTATTTGGAAGTCAATTTTATGGCGACTGAATTATACCCTCCTGCCATCTATTAGGAGAAAATAAACTAAAAATTATTTGGAAGTCAATTTTATGGGGACTGAATTATACCCTCCTGCCATCTATTAAGAGAAAATATACTAAAAATTATTTGTTAGTCAATTTTATGGGAACTGAATTATACCCTCCTGCCATCTATTAAGAGAAAATAAACTAAAAATTATTTGTTAGTCAATTTTATGGGGACTGAATTATACCCTCCTGCCATCTATTAGGAGAAAATAAACTAAAAATTATTTGGAAGTCAATTTTATGGGGACTGAATTATACCCTCCTGCCATCTATTAAGAGAAAATATACTAAAAATTATTTGTTAGTCAATTTTATGGGAACTGAATTATACCCTCCTGCCATCTATTAGGAGAAAATATACTAAAGTTTGTTTGAAATATATTCGGTTATCATCGGAGTATTTCGGAAATATTCGGGCATGTGGCGACGACGGGATCCTATTGTTATAAGGAAGGATATATTCAGGGATCAATTAGTATCTCACCGGCTGGCGGTGAGTAAATATAAGGTGATTCTATGTCAATTTAGTATCTATTATTTATCATTTAAAAAAATGCTTAGATTTTAATAGGGAACAGTAATTATTAGTTAATTTGACAAGATGTAATAATAATTTATGATTTTGAATGAATTATTAAATCTTCATAAGGAATTCGAAAGCTTGGATTATTATGAGTGCATGTAATATATGGATGTTGACTCGTCAACGGCCATAGACCCACCCGCTCCTCCCAATATAGATACCTTTCTTTTATAATATTATTACTACCCGAAGACATCGTCGCCGCACCTCCGAAAATATCCGAAGATTTCCGAAACAAACTTTAGTAGATTTTCTCCTAATAGATGGCAGTAGGGTATAATTTAGGCACCATAAAATTGACTTCCAAATAATTTGTAGTATATTTTCTCTTAATAGATGGCAGGTGGGTATAATTTAGTCCCCATAAAATTGACTTACAAATAATTTTTAGTTTATTTTCTCACATAATAGATGGCAGGAGAGTATATTTTAGTCTCCATAAAATTGACTTACAAATAATTTTTAGTTTATTTTCTCATAATAGATGGCAGGAGAGTATAATTTAGTCCCCATAAAATTGACTTCCAAATAATTTGTAGTATATTTTCTCTTAATAGATGGCAGGAGAGTATAATTTAGTCCCCATAAAATTGACTAACACATAATGTTTAGTATATTTTCTCTTAATAGATGGCAGGAGAGTATAATTTAGTCCCCATAAAATTGACTTACAATTAATTTTTAGTATATTTTCTCTTAATAGATGGCAGGAGGGTTTATATAATTTAGTCCCCATAAAATTGAAAACAGGCTTAACATTCTGTATCAAACTGCGTTCACTCCGCTGCCAGGCATCGCGTCTCATCACCAATTGATGCCTACTCTCTAGGCGCTCAAGCTTTAAATAATTTTTTTGATATTTAACATTTTTCCGCCTACATATAAATCAATTTTATTAAATAAAAAAATAAATTGGTTCAGATAGAAGAAATGCTGTAGAAATATAGATTTTCCAATAACAGTGTTTTCTTTTAATTCTTTCTGTTTTTTATCCTTTTCCTCTTCCTTTTGAGTAAGGGTGCTCGAGCGTGCGAGCAACCTCGTAGGTTGACTCTCCTATTTTTTCCCTATATAAAAATTATTTTCTAATGGAATAAATAAAAAATACGCTATTTATTTATTATATTTTCTTTTTTTTTAATGTTATTATTTACATTTGTAGTTTACATAAGTTTCGCTTATTAGTTTATTTTCTTCATTAACAAAAGCATTTATTTTAAATTCATATAAATATAATAATTTCTTCTTTTTAATACAAGGCTTGTCTTTTTAAGAGATACTTTAAAATTATCACACAACAAAAAGTCAAATTTCTTTAATCATTGCATTTGCACCCATTTGTGCGAAAGTTTTACTAAAATTGTTTGATTTGCTAACCAAATGATTTAAATAAATTCATCAGACTGTCTGGGATCCGAACCATAAATGTTACGCATACAGAGCACAAAACCGCCTGCTGAGGGGGGAAGGAGGAGGACAAGGGGATCTCTCGAGGCCACCCAAGTGCTCTGAGTTTCAAAAGAAGTTTCAAATTAAAATTATTTTCATCCAATTTTTCAGAGACTCAGGGGCTAAAAAAATAATATTTAAAAATATATTCATCAAATTTTTCTTTCTGAGAAGGTACCAAGTAAAATAAAATTATTCCATTTTAAATTTTATTTTCGAAGGAAATAAGGTTTCTCGCATTAATATTTATTATTCAATTTATTAATATACAGTCCCGTAATGCTCTCAGCGGCCCTGGCTATAAATCAAATTATTATTATAGGCAATGGCGTCGGCCTTTGATGATAAGTGAGTGGGGGGGGGGGGTCAAACTCAGAGTCCATAACAAGGGAGGAAGGGAGGCGGATATGCAAAATTTAGAATTATTAACATTTGCTTTTTGTAACATTTGGACATCTCGGAAGAATTTGATCTGGCCATGTTAAGACAACAGCAACATCATCATCAACAACAACAACAACAACAACAACAGCAACAGCAGCAACATCAGCATCAGCAACAACAGCAGCAAATTATATCCTTCTGCCATCTATTAAGAGAAAATAAACTAAAAATTATTTGTTAGTCAATTTTATGGGGACTGAATTATACCCTCCTGCCATCTATTAGGAGAAAATAAACTAAAAATTATTTGGAAGTCAATTTTATGGGGACTGAATTATACCCTCCTGCCATCTATTAGGAGAAAATAAACTAAAAATTATTTGGAAGTCAATTTTATGGGGACTGAATTATACCCTCCTGCCATCTATTAAGAGAAAATATACTAAAAATTATTTGTTAGTCAATTTTATGGGAACTGAATTATACCCTCCTGCCATCTATTAAGAGAAAATAAACTAAAAATTATTTGTTAGTCAATTTTATGGGGACTGAATTATACCCTCCTGCCATCTATTAGGAGAAAATAAACTAAAAATTATTTGGAAGTCAATTTTATGGGGACTGAATTATACCCTCCTGCCATCTATTAAGAGAAAATATACTAAAAATTATTTGTTAGTCAATTTTATGGGAACTGAATTATACCCTCCTGCCATCTATTAGGAGAAAATATACTAAAGTTTGTTTGAAATATATTCGGTTATCATCGGAGTATTTTGGAAATATTCGGGCATGTGGCGACGACGGGATCCTATTGTTATAAGGAAGGATATATTCAGGGATCAATTAGTATCTCACCGGCTGGCGGTGAGTAAATATAAGGTGATTCTATGTCAATTTAGTATCTATTATTTATCATTTAAAAAAATGCTTAGATTTTAATAGGGAACAGTAATTATTAGTTAATTTGACAAGATGTAATAATAATTTATGATTTTGAATGAATTATTAAATCTTCATAAGGAATTCGAAAGCTTGGATTATTATGAGTGCATGTAATATATGGATGTTGACTCGTCAACGGCCATAGACCCACCCGCTCCTCCCAATATAGATACCTTTCTTTTATAATATTATTACTACCCGAAGACATCGTCGCCGCACCTCCGAAAATATCCGAAGATTTCCGAAACAAACTTTAGTAGATTTTCTCCTAATAGATGGCAGTAGGGTATAATTTAGGCACCATAAAATTGACTTCCAAATAATTTGTAGTATATTTTCTCTTAATAGATGGCAGGTGGGTATAATTTAGTCCCCATAAAATTGACTTACAAATAATTTTTAGTTTATTTTCTCACATAATAGATGGCAGGAGAGTATATTTTAGTCTCCATAAAATTGACTTACAAATAATTTTTAGTTTATTTTCTCACATAATAGATGGCAGGAGAGTATATTTTAGTCTCCATAAAATTGACTTACAAATAATTTTTAGTTTATTTTCTCATAATAGATGGCAGGAGAGTATAATTTAGTCCCCATAAAATTGACTTCCAAATAATTTGTAGTATATTTTCTCTTAATAGATGGCAGGAGAGTATAATTTAGTCCCCATAAAATTGACTAACACATAATGTTTAGTATATTTTCTCTTAATAGATGGCAGGAGAGTATAATTTAGTCCCCATAAAATTGACTTACAATTAATTTTTAGTATATTTTCTCTTAATAGATGGCAGGAGGGTTTATATAATTTAGTCCCCATAAAATT
The DNA here is from genome assembly GCA_023213315.1 of Euborellia annulipes. Lineage (NCBI taxonomy): Eukaryota > Metazoa > Arthropoda > Insecta > Dermaptera > Anisolabididae > Euborellia > Euborellia annulipes. The sequence continues at coordinate 58,357 of JAKCPI010031822.1, read as the reverse complement.
GAAAACAGGCTTAACATTCTGTATCAAACTGCGTTCACTCCGCTGCCAGGCATCGCGTCTCATCACCAATTGATGCCTACTCTCTAGGCGCTCAAGCTTTAAATAATTTTTTTGATATTTAACATTTTTCCGCCTACATATAAATCAATTTTATTAAATAAAAAAATAAATTGGTTCAGATAGAAGAAATGCTGTAGAAATATAGATTTTCCAATAACAGTGTTTTCTTTTAATTCTTTCTGTTTTTTATCCTTTTCCTCTTCCTTTTGAGTAAGGGTGCTCGAGCGTGCGAGCAACCTCGTAGGTTGACTCTCCTATTTTTTCCCTATATAAAAATTATTTTCTAATGGAATAAATAAAAAATACGCTATTTATTTATTATATTTTCTTTTTTTTTAATGTTATTATTTACATTTGTAGTTTACATAAGTTTCGCTTATTAGTTTATTTTCTTCATTAACAAAAGCATTTATTTTAAATTCATATAAATATAATAATTTCTTCTTTTTAATACAAGGCTTGTCTTTTTAAGAGATACTTTAAAATTATCACACAACAAAAAGTCAAATTTCTTTAATCATTGCATTTGCACCCATTTGTGCGAAAGTTTTACTAAAATTGTTTGATTTGCTAACCAAATGATTTAAATAAATTCATCAGACTGTCTGGGATCCGAACCATAAATGTTACGCATACAGAGCACAAAACCGCCTGCTGAGGGGGGAAGGAGGAGGACAAGGGGATCTCTCGAGGCCACCCAAGTGCTCAGAGTTTCAAAAGAAGTTTCAAATTAAAATTATTTTCATCCAATTTTTCAGAGACTCAGGGGCTAAAAAAATAATATTTAAAAATATATTCATCAAATTTTTCTTTCTGAGAAGGTACCAAGTAAAATAAAATTATTCCATTTTAAATTTTATTTTCGAAGGAAATAAGGTTTCTCGCATTAATATTTATTATTCAATTTATTAATATACAGTCCCGTAATGCTCTCAGCGGCCCTGGCTATAAATCAAATTATTATTATAGGCAATGGCGTCGGCCTTTGATGATAAGTGAGTGGGGGGGGGGGGGGTCAAACTCAGAGTCCATAACAAGGGAGGAAGGGAGGCGGATATGCAAAATTTAGAATTATTAACATTTGCTTTTTGTAACATTTGGACATCTCGGAAGAATTTGATCTGGCCATGTTAAGACAACAGCAACATCATCATCAACAACAACAACAACAACAACAACAGCAACAGCAGCAACATCAGCATCAGCAACAACAGCAGCAAATTATATCCTTCTGCCATCTATTAAGAGAAAATAAACTAAAAATTATTTGTTAGTTAATTTTATGGGGACTGAATTATACCCTCCTGCCATCTATTAGGAGAAAATAAACTAAAAATTATTTGGAAGTCAATTTTATGGGGACTGAATTATACCCTCCTGCCATCTATTAGGAGAAAATAAACTAAAAATTATTTGGAAGTCAATTTTATGGGGACTGAATTATACCCTCCTGCCATCTATTAAGAGAAAATATACTAAAAATTATTTGTTAGTCAATTTTATGGGAACTGAATTATACCCTCCTGCCATCTATTAAGAGAAAATAAACTAAAAATTATTTGTTAGTCAATTTTATGGGGACTGAATTATACCCTCCTGCCATCTATTAGGAGAAAATAAACTAAAAATTATTTGGAAGTCAATTTTATGGGGACTGAATTATACCCTCCTGCCATCTATTAAGAGAAAATATACTAAAAATTATTTGTTAGTCAATTTTATGGGAACTGAATTATACCCTCCTGCCATCTATTAGGAGAAAATATACTAAAGTTTGTTTGAAATATATTCGGTTATCATCGGAGTATTTCGGAAATATTCGGGCATGTGGCGACGACGGGATCCTATTGTTATAAGGAAGGATATATTCAGGGATCAATTAGTATCTCACCGGCTGGCGGTGAGTAAATATAAGGTGATTCTATGTCAATTTAGTATCTATTATTTATCATTTAAAAAAATGCTTAGATTTTAATAGGGAACAGTAATTATTAGTTAATTTGACAAGATGTAATAATAATTTATGATTTTGAATGAATTATTAAATCTTCATAAGGAATTCGAAAGCTTGGATTATTATGAGTGCATGTAATATATGATGGATGTTGACTCGTCAACGGCCATAGACCCACCCGCTCCTCCCAATATAGATACCTTTCTTTTATAATATTATTACTACCCGAAGACATCGTCGCCGCACCTCCGAAAATATCCGAAGATTTCCGAAACAAACTTTAGTAGATTTTCTCCTAATAGATGGCAGTAGGGTATAATTTAGGCACCATAAAATTGACTTCCAAATAATTTGTAGTATATTTTCTCTTAATAGATGGCAGGAGGGTATAATTCAGTCCCCATAAAATTGACTTACAAATAATTTTTAGTTTATTTTCTCATAATAGATGGCAGGAGAGTATATTTTAGTCTCCATAAAATTGACTTACAAATAATTTTTAGTTTATTTTCTCACATAATAGATGGCAGGAGAGTATATTTTAGTCTCCATAAAATTGACTTACAAATAATTTTTAGTTTATTTTCTCACATAATAGATGGCAGGAGAGTATATTTTAGTCTCCATAAAATTGACTTACAAATAATTTTTAGTTTATTTTCTCATAATAGATGGCAGGAGAGTATAATTTAGTCCCCATAAAATTGACTAACACATAATGTTTAGTATATTTTCTCTTAATAGATGGCAGGAGAGTATAATTTAGTCCCCATAAAATTGACTTACAATTAATTTTTAGTATATTTTCTCTTAATAGATGGCAGGAGGGTTTATATAATTTAGTCCCCATAAAATTGACTTACAATTAATTTTTAGTTTATTTTCTCATAATAGATGGCAGGAGAGTATAATTTAGTCCCCATAAAATTGACTTCCAAATAATTTGTAGTGTATTTTCTCTTAATAGATGGCAGGAGGGTTTATATAATTTAGTCCCCATAAAATTGAAAACAGGCTTAACATTCTGTATCAAACTGCGTTCACTCCGCTGCCAGGCATCGCGTCTCATCACCAATTGATGCCTACTCTCTAGGCGCTCAAGCTTTAAATAATTTTTTTGATATTTAACATTTTTCCGCCTACATATAAATCAATTTTATTAAATAAAAAAATAAATTGGTTCAGATAGAAGAAATGCTGTAGAAATATAGATTTTCCAATAACAGTGTTTTCTTTTAATTCTTTCTGTTTTTTATCCTTTTCCTCTTCCTTTTAAGTAAGGGTGCTCGAGCGTGCGAGCAACCTCGTAGGTTGACTCTCCTATTTTTTCCCTATATAAAAATTATTTTCTAATGGAATAAATAAAAAATACGCTATTTATTTATTATATTTTCTTTTTTTTTAATGTTATTATTTACGTTTGTAGTTTACATAAGTTTCGCTTATTAGTTTATTTTCTTCATTAACAAAAGCATTTATTTTAAATTCATATAAATATAATAATTTCTTCTTTTTAATACAAGGCTTGTCTTTTTAAGAGATACTTTAAAATTATCACACAACAAAAAGTCAAATTTCTTTAATCATTGCATTTGCACCCATTTGTGCGAAAGTTTTACTAAAATTGTTTGATTTGCTAACCAAATGATTTAAATAAATTCATCAGACTGTCTGGGATCCGAACCATAAATGTTACGCATACAGAGCACAAAACCGCCTGCTGAGGGGGGAAGGGGGAGGACAAGGGGATCTCTGGAGGCCACCCAAGTGCTCTGAGTTTCAAAAGAAGTTTCAAATTAAAATTATTTTCATCCAATTTTTCAGAGACTCAGGGGCTAAAAAAATAATATTTAAAAATATATTCATCAAATTTTTCTTTCTGAGAAGGTACCAAGTAAAATAAAATTATTCCATTTTAAATTTTATTTTCGAAGGAAATAAGGTTTCTCGCATTAATATTTATTATTCAATTTATTAATATACAGTCCCGTAATGCTCTCAGCGGCCCTGGCTATAAATCAAATTATTATTATAGGCAATGGCGTCGGCCTTTGATGATAAGTGAGTGGGGGGGGGGGTCAAACTCAGAGTCCATAACAAGGGAGGAAGGGAGGCGGATATGCAAAATTTAGAATTATCAACATTTGCTTTTTGTAACATTTGAAGTACTTTTTTCAAAATCATGTATGAAAACAAAAGCCCATTTTTAAAGCTTAATTAAAAAATTTGGTTTGACTGACGCACAGCACACAACTTTCTCTTACCCTTCGTAAGAGAAAGTTGTGCACAGTGCTTGCCACACCAGATTTTTTGTGTCGAAATATTTTTAGTTTCCCATAGCAAATTAGTTTCAAACTTGACCACTTTCCACTTCATAAGTAAAAGTAAAAAAGTCAATTAATTCAAAATTTCCATAGGCTCTGTGTATTTTAAGTGTTGACTGTTTGAAATAAACTATGGTTATTTTTCAAAATTTTAATCTCATATTTGGATATTTTATACACAATAGAGAATCCTAAATAACTACAAAATTTCATAAGAATTGGAAAAATTTTTTTTAAATGTGTAAAAAGTTCCAAAGGGGACCGATCCCCTTTTGAATCGAAATTAACATACAAATCCCTATAGGAAATTAACATTGGCCAAATGCGAAGAAAGAGCCGGAAAATGAATTTGAAAAATGTGAAATCATTCCTATGAAGTACAAGAGTAAAGTGTGCTTCAAAAGATTTCAAGAGCAAAATGAGAATATAGATTTTAAAGAGCATGAGTAGTGAGGAGGTTCAAGGCAGCCAAAAGCAATAAAGAAAAAATATATTTATCTTTAGCTTTATTTTACAGAGCCTCTATGAGCTCGAGGCAAACAGCACTTTGTTCTGATGAAGGCCGGAATATCGGCCGAAACGTCGACAAACGTGTGAAATAAAGCTAAATATAAATATATTTTTTCTTTATTGCTTTTGGCTGCCTTGAATATCCTCACTACTCATTATACCTAAAAATCGTTACACACAGACAGACCAATTTGCGGGACCCACTTTTTTGGACTCAGGGGCTCTCAAAACATGTATATCCATCAAAATCTCGAATTTTTGACATGATCGCAATACTTTCTCTCTATATATATTTCATATATAGAGCAAGAGAAAGTAAAAAGATGTAGAAGTTTCCTCCTCCCTCCCACTCCCTCCTGGATGTTTTTTAGAAGTGACACATACCAATCCCACTTACCCCATTTCACGCTATTGATATTATTATATCTATGGGCTTATTTTATGAAACATTTGGTGCTCTTTATTAATGTTTTTATTAAAGCAAATGATATGGATTCCCGCATTCAATAAATGTTTCATAGATTAAATGACTTTTTGTTTACAATAAAAAATTTAATTAATATTTTTTTTCTTTATATTATATTATAACTTACGCGTTCTTGTTGAGTTTATTAAGTTTATAAATATATTATTATTAAAATATCTATATGTATATAGATAATAAATATATTTATCTATTAAAAAATTATTAAATTATTTATGAATAAATTTTTTAAATCACAAGCGTTACATTAACTTGTATATGTATAAATATATACATATATGAAATTCATCATATATTAATATTTTAAATTATTTTTTATAAAAATAGGCCTATAATTAATTAAATTTTATTTCTATAATTGGAAAAAATTTTACAGACACCTAAAACGTGTTAAAATTATTATTTTCAATACTTTCTCATTGAAAAAGTAAACATGAATTTTTTATTATTATCAATTAAAATTTTTCAAAAAAATAATTTATGTTTGTTCCAAGAGAAATTTCCAAATTTCTAAGAGCTCTTAGCTCATTCGATCGATTGTTTCAAATTATTGGGAATTTCTCTTAAAACAAACCTTATTTATACGTAAGACTGGATTCATTGAATTATGAGGAGCTTAGAAAACCAGGAGTGTAGCGACAATCTTTATTTTACTATCTTGAACTTTGAAATTTGCCAACTTGAAATGCCTTGGTTAAAAATTTTGCCCAATTTTTTTAATTATTTGACGTCCATTGGCTACTCTCCTGGTTAACATATATTTATGTAAATTGCCAATTTACAAAATAATTATTTAATATCGACGTCCGTTTTGCATTCTAGAAGGTGGTCCACTTCGATGGCTTCCTCGATCAGAATATTTCGTGACTGAATAGCGATCGCTCATTCGATCAGGGTCAGTGTATTTAATGGGCTCGTCGCCGCGATAATGGATCTCCGAAGGACCGATATGTTTTTGCCAATGATGCGTCCAGTAAAGTTCATCTGGATTCACTTCTTTTGGTGATTTCGCATCTTTGAATACGAACACACAATAGATAAGGCTGCCAATCAGAGTAAGGAAGCCAAAAACTAGGAAGACTATACCCAAAATCCTAGAAAAAGATAAAAAATAATGATTTAATTTATAATCATTCCAATATAATAATAATATTATTATTCTAATTAATTGGTAATCAATATAATTTAAATAAATTTTACCCGGAATGGGAAGCGAATCATTCATATTAAGAACGGGTGCTTCAAAGGACAAAACTAGAGAAAATATCTATTTATGTTTAAGAAATTCACTACGCGTGAAAAAAAGGTAACATTTTGTTTCTTCTTAAAAAGACCTGATTAATATGAAATATCTTTTTTTTTTTTTTTTTTTTTAACATTCACACTTACACACACATTCACACAGTCTTTTCGGCAACTTAGGCCATTTAAGACTTTTGACGATAACCGTTATGAATATATATTATTATTTGGGGTCCAGGCATTCTTATTTAAGCCATCTGGTATCCAAATGGTTTAAATAAAATCATCGGACTGCCTGGGGTCCGAACCCGCGACGTTCGGTATAGAAGGTAGCCACGCTATCGACTAGTCCAAGCCCCGTGGGCTTGAAATATCTTATAGGCTTCGCTTCCCGTCCCAAGCGAGAAAAATTTATTTCATTTGATTTGACTACAAATATTGTTGAATATGTTCAACAAAATTTTTAATTAATATATTAATTAAAAATTTTGTTTCTATAAGAAACTATAAATAATAATAAAATAGACAGAGAAAAACTTAAATGGAAAGATTATTTTAAAATTTTAGAAATTTGGCGTTAATGAAAAAATTTCGACATTTTTGTCCTTTTGTTTTATTTAAATTCTAATTATTTATCAAAATGATATGGATTAGTGATAAATTTACTTAGAAATATTTTAGTTATTTCCAGTGGCAGGGGCGTATATAAGGGGGGGGGGGGCGAGAGGGTCCGGGCCCCTCCGAAATTTCCCAAACACATAAACATATATAGGGATATACAGACATCAGCGCAACAAATTTTTCCGCAGGATGGAAAACTTTGGTTCCTCAAAGGAAAAAATGTTCCGCAAAAAATTTCGTGTGAAAAAAAAATTTAGTTTCTTAAAAAAAAAAATTTTCCACAGAAAAATTTTCAGGTCGGACCCCCCCCGAAAAAAATTTCTATATACGCCCCTGTCCAGTGGCGTAGCGAGCTTAACTCGTACCCGGGCCACGATACATTTTAGCGCCCCTCTCCCCCATTTTTTTCCCTTTTATTTACGATTTAACATTTATTATATTACACTGGCACTAAATTTAAAATATATTTTCCAGAAATCAATTGTAATAAAAATTATCCAGTTTTGCGGACCATTTGGCGTCCCTTTGTGAGTAGCGCCGGGGCATGATGTCCCCTTGCCCCCTCCCCTCGATAAGCTACTGGTTATTTCATATTAAATGTTTAATAAATTACAGTATCATTAAGATAGATATGAATAGGTCTTTTTAAGAAGATGTAACCTTTTATTTTTGAAGCGCAGTGTAATTAAATAAATATAAAGAGGAATATATTGTTAAAATTTTAAAGGATATTAGAAATTGTAAAAAAAAAATTCTATATAATTTACGGGGGTAGGAGGGATCGCCCTGATAATCCAAACCACCACCTCCTCCTCCACCCTGAAAAAATTATCTGGGTACGAACCTGGACTTCAATTATTTTTTTATTTAAATTATATTGGCCAATTAATCTATAGATAAATAAAGACCAAGTCTAAAAATTGCATCCGATATCGAAAAGGACTTAAAATATCATGTAATAATAATGTTAATAATAATAATTAAATATTCACCAAATGTTAATTCAGTATTTTATTATTTTTATTATTTTTTTATTTGTTTTAATTTAAAAGTTTTCGTGGAATTAAATAAATAAATATAAGCATCCCGCTAAATAGATGTTAGGCGTAATTTATCTTTTTTAAATGCTTTAAAGCAGTGGTTCCCAACCGGTGTGCCAAGGGTGCCGCATGAAGGGCTAAGGGGTGCCGCGAGATATTTAGATAATCGGAACGAAAAAATTAAAGTTTACTATATTATGGGGTAAATTTAGTTTTGCTAAAAAAAAGGGAAAATGATTTTCACGAAAGAGGCAAAAATTTTCTGCAAGCAAGGGCGGATACAAGAGGGGGGGGGGGGTAAAGGGGGTAATTACCCCCCCCCGAAATTTGAAAAAATACCTTTTTTTTGCAAAAAAATTTATTTTTCACATAAAATTTTAAAAATTAATACTTAAAAATTTGATTTGTATTTATATTCTGGCAAACAAGTACAGAATGCGCCTTTAAAGTGTGCCGTGCGACGAGTCACTCCAAATTATCCCCCCCCCCCCCGAGAAACACCTCTGGATCCGCCCTGTCTGCAAGGCATGAAAAAATTTCGTTTCGCCAGGGGAAAAAAGGAAGGGTGCCCCTAGTGTGTAATATTATTCCCAACGCACCTTTGGGGTGCCGTATACTTCAAAAGGTTGGGAAACATTGCTATAAAGGTTTGAATGAAATTTATTTATTGCTCTAAAATAATAATTTTATTACTTTCGCACCATGGCAACCATTTCTGAAGAATTCCATGAGATTTACAAAAATTTCCTATTAAATTCAACATAGACACTACTAGAATTTTCTTCTAAATGGAGTAAATTTTAAAACTATTTTGGGAAAATTTAATCAACAATATTTAATTTAATATTACCAAACGAATAGTGGCTCGAAGAACTGGATGACGATAACGAAACCGAGGGTGACGAGGATAAGACCGAGGTTGAGGAGTAACATCAGGCAACAGACTCCTCGAGTATTTGGACAGAAGGGGTTAGGAGCAGACATGGTCTCAACCATGAGGCCGCCTTTCCTTGAGGTCCTTGTTCTAGTTGAAGCTACTGACGGAGGAGCACGTACTGTTCCAGGCCCTGATCGATATGAGTAGTGGCTGGGAGGTCCTCGTGAATATCGACTGCAATACAATAAACAGTTATTAACTTGAGTATTAATAAGGAAATACATTAGTAAGGTACAGTGAGCGCCACAATTAAGTCTCCACCTGGTATCTAGCGCCTTAAGTATATGTTATATAGTAAAATAATTTTAAAAGGTAAAATAAAATCATCTGTACCAGATTTTATTTGACCTTTTCAGTCATTAAAATTGTCACTCTATAGACCTACCATATACTATACCATATACTTAAGGCTCTAGATACCAGGTGGGGACTTCATTGTAGCGCTCACTGTACTATCGTATAAATATGAAGAAACAACGAGTATTTATTATAATTTGAACTCATGAAAAAATTCTGAGTTCGATTCCCACAACGGCGATTCTTTTCGTTCTTGATATTTCTAGTTCACACATGTGCGGAATTCCATTTTTTTTGGACTCATTGTCAGAGCCATCAAAACCTGTATTTTCACCAAAATTTCGACATTGAATACAAAATTTTCTATATATTACATATATACTTTTTCATAAATTTTTTCTAAGGACCGTCGGCCAAAATTTGAATAACTTTGCGAATTATCGGTTTATTTGTAAATATTTCGATCCCAGTGAGATGGAATCACCCTCAGTACAAGCAACAGATGTTTTGCAAATAGTCAAAAACTCTAATCCAGTATGACAAAGTAGATAAGCATTACGTGAGTGAAAATTTTATAATCATAAAATTATTTAAAAAATAAGAGAAAGTAAAAAATTTTTTTTATAATTGTAGAATGCTTATCTGCTTTGTCATATTGGATGGGAGTTTGTGATGATTTGCAAAACATCTTGTACTGAAGGTGATTCCATCTCACTGGGATCGAAATATCATCATCATACTAATAATACTATAAGTTAATATAAAGCGCAAGCGGCTGACTTCCTGTCCAAGAGTGTATGTGCCTATTAGGGCGCTAATTAGCCAGAATAAAAGGAAGAGAGAAATTTAAAACTAAGTCAGAGAGAAATTTAAAAATTTCCAAACAGTGAGCAAGAATAAATTTGATGCATTTACTCGCTGAAGGGGGCGCAGCCTTCGGCGGGCTTCTCCACTTGTTTACAAATAAACGGATAATACGCAAAGTTTTTCAATTTTTGGCGACCGGCATGGGCGTAGCCAGACATCTTGTTAAGGGGGGGGGCAACCCCTCGTTAGAGCGAGAGGGGAGGGGTTTTGCAATTAATATATACATAGATTATTAATTATTTATTTAAATAAAAAATAAAAAATTAAATTAATCTAGTGGATTGGGGAGTTAAAAAAAAATTCCCAATGAGAAAAATATATATTTGCTTAAATATTTACTAAATTCATATATCCGAAAAAATAAGGGTGTGCCGCCGGGAGTCGAACCACGGATCCACCGATTTGCGCTCAGTTTTTTTTTTTTAAACTTTTAGGACGAGCCAGGGGGGGGCAAAGGCAGCGGCGTAACCAGCCTTTGAGGGCGGGGGGGGGCGAAGCTTAACTAGGGCGCCGATTTTCCAGGGGGCTCCGCCCCCTGGACCCCCTTGCTCGCCTTCGGCGAGCAATTGCCCGCCTTCGGCGGGCAAATTTCTTGCATCCTGTAATTTCCTCAGCGAATTTGTTTATATTTACATGTTTTTAAATGACACCTGTATGATTTTCTTTTGATTTTTCTTTGCTTTTAAGAAAAATGTCGTTTTCTTCTGTGATTATTTCAAAAACTATTCAGTTTTCGGAAAAATATCAAAGAATAAAAACTTTTTAAAATTGAGTATTTTATCATAATATGACAAAGAAATTGAAAATTTCGAAATTTCTGAAAAAAACTTATTAGGTAAAGTACTACTTCCAAGTGACGAATTTAATCCAAAAGTTGATAGAAATCTACAATTTTAGTGTAAGGAGCATATACCAAATTTCATCTATCTAGCTGCTTTGGTTTTTAAGCAATCGTGTTCACACACACACCCAGACGTAATTCCAAAAGAATATACGAGAAAGTCTCGGGGAAGTCAATCCCCATGTTTTTTTTTAACACACACTTTTTTCCCATTCACACTCACACACACATGCACACAGTCTTTTCGGCAACTTAGGCCATATAAGACTTTGACTTTGACATTTGGTATTCAAATGGCTTAAATAAAATCATCGGACTGCCTGGGATCCGAACCCCCGATTAGAGCCCTGCACGGGTACGGGTTGGCCCGTTACCCGCCCGGGCCGGGCGGGCTTTGGAGGCCATGAAAAAATTACGGGCGGGTAGCAAGTCTAAATAAACGGGTTCGGGCGGACGGGCATGCAAATGAAAATTTATTTAAAAATTGCTAGACATTCGTTCATTCATTCACTAAATCTCGGGCGGGAATGGGCGGGTTTGAAAAAATTCCGGGCGGGCTCGGGCGGGCCTGAAGAATGGTAAAAGGCCTTTCATTTTGAGAAGATCGAAAAAAATGAAAAACTACATCAGTAAAATACTAGTACTTTTTGGCCGATTTTGATTAAAAGCTTATTTTCACGGTCCCGGGGGTGTTTAACTTAAATATAACATTTCAGTCTCATAGCTCAATTCCTTCATGCTTAAAAAAATTTTGAATTCCAAAAAATTAAATATTAAGGCTTATACGAATCCTGAGTAAATCTCCACAGCCTTAAAACATCAAATTAAGGCTTATATATTGCAAAATAAAAAAAATTTTAATTATAAAGCCTCTATATACGTTATTTATTATTTTTGGAATTAAATTCTTTTAAAATAGTAGAATTCAAGTTGTAATATAATTTTAAAAGAAAACAATCAATTTTTTAAGACAATCGATGAAAAGAATATGATAAAATCACATTCGCTGGGCTATATCTTAGAGGCTGTAGGGCGCCTATGCCGGTTTCGGGGGGCGCCAAGGTCTCGATGCGCCTGGGGCGGGGGGGGCTCGAGCCCCCCCTCGCCCCCCTGGTTACGCCACTGGGCAAAGGCTATGCCCATGGCGACCGTCCTTAGAAAAAATTGATATTCCTTACGGCTATCTACTATCAATAAGCTTATACTTTTTCATACCTATTTGAAAACCGCAAAAAAAAAAAAAAAAAAAAACCACTTGTAATTTTAGCGTGGATAACAAAATTTGAACAAAAATTGACATTTTATTCTCCTCCCTCTCCGAGCTTCGACCCTTCATCCATTAAATGCATCAGTACATGAATCATACGAGTATAAAAGCACTTTCATTTCAAACAAAAGTTTAACCGCATTAAAAAAAAAAAATTATTATTGATCCATCTATCATTTTGAAATTTCTTATTAAAAAGAAAATAAAACAAGTTTTTATTAAAATGTATTCGTTAACTTAATAAGCTAATCAAGTGTTGGCCAACCAGTTGAACGACTCTTATTCTAGAGCCACCCACCTGAATGAATGAAATTCTCTCTCGTTTTAAAATAAATATCTAATCCGAGAGCGAAAAAATCATGAATAGAATATAAATTATCTATTCTATTATAAGACAAGAACATAATTTATTTTTTATTTTGTATACCTACCTTTAATAAATAAAACCCTTTTTCTTTTTCAAAGTATGCTTTAAGATGGATATCAAATATTAATTTAGATAAAATATTAATATCCGCTGGCAGCCAAAAGGCGAGTCTCTATACAGGGCAGCAGACAAAGGGGGTAGCTGACAGTGGCGTAGTGAGCTTAACTCGCGCCCGGGGCATAATACCTTTTTAGCGCCCCCCACCCCCCCTCCATTGGAAAACCATATAATATTATATGTAAAATATACAAAATTATTATGGAGGCGGTATAACTCGCCGAAAGCAAAATCTCCCCTAAAACAAACTCGCCAAAAATCCGGAAAGTTCCAAAATAAAATATTTTTAAAAATCTGGTGTGACTGTCCCACCAGATTTTTTGTGTCGGCATACGTATATATAGTCTCCGTCTATATATTAGAAGATGAAATGAAATTTATAAGCAGGGCTCGGGCCCTCGGGCTTGGTCTAAAGGCTAGAGTGCTGGCCTTCTAAACCAAGGGTCAGGGGTTCGGATCCCAGGCAGTCCGATGATTTTATTTAAGCCATTTGGATTCCAAATGTTTTAATTAAGAATGCCTGAACCCCCAATAGATATATATATTTAATAACGTTTATCGTAAAAGTCTTATATGGCCTAAGTTGCCGAAGCGACTGTGTGCGTGTGTGTGTGTGTGAGTGTGAGTGTGAATAAGGAAAAAGTGTGAGTGTTTTTTTTTTATTAAAAAAAAAAAATTCTAATAAAACCTCAAATTATGCATTTAAAAAGGCCAAAATATGCATCAAAAATATTTTGTGTGTGTATGTGTTCAATTTTAAGCATGAAGGAATTGAGCTAGGAAGATGAAGTTTTATATTTAAGTTAGGCACCCCCCTAGGGCGTGAAAATAAGCTTTTAAACAAAATCGGCCAAAAACTACTAGTACTTTACTGATGTTAATTTTTCAGTTTTTTTATTTTTCTCAAAATTCGCTTCAACGATTTTGATTAAAATTCAAAAATCAATTATTTTTTAGATGATATTTAAAATGTATATTCTCATTTTGCTTTTGAAATCTTATGAAGACCACTTAACTCTTGTACTCCATAGGAAAGATAGAAGTCAGGGTATCAAAATATAAATAGATATTTTCCCATACTTATAAATTTCATTACATCTTCTAATATATCGACGGAAACTATATATACGTATGTTGGCACAAAAAATCTGGTGTAACAAGCACAGTACAGTACCTTTGGTAAGAGAAAGTTGTCTGCTGTGCGACAGTCACACCAGATTTTTTAAAATATTTTATTTTAGAACTTTTCGGATTTTCGGCCATTTTTTTTCGGCGAGATTTTTTTCGTCGACTTTGTTTTCGGCGAAAAAATTTTCAGCGAGTTTCTTTTCGGCGAAAAAATTTTCAGCGAGTTTCTTTTCGGCGAGATTTTGCTTAGGACGAGAAAATTTTCGGTGCGTTTTTTTTTCGGCGAGTTTTTTTCGTCGACTTTTTTTCGGCATAAATTATTATATTACACTGGCACTACATTTAAAATATATTTTCCTGAAATCAATTATAATAAAAATAAAAATTATCCAGCAATTTTTTGTTTTTCGGACCATTTGGCGCCCCTTTGTGAGTGGCGCCCGGGGCATCATGACCCCCCTTGCCCCCCACCCCCCTCGCTACGCCACTGGTAGCTGACTTTTTGATATATTTATCTTTAAAATATTTCATGTTATTTTTAGGTCTTAATTGACTGAGGATATCATTGTTGAAATAAAACCGAAACGATTCAATAATTGGAGACTTTTTTTTATATATAGAGGCTGCCAGTTCAAGTACCAAGTTAACTGATAACTCCAGCCATCTTAACACTCGTATAAAATATTTATATATGGATTTTTATTTTGCTCTTCCTTCCTCTCGGGAAGAGATAGAAATGTTATGGCAGTATCTGAGTTCGTAAAAAATGATTTCTCAATTTCTGCGTGTGTATGTCACACTTTTAGCTCTCACTGTAAGTAGTAGGCCTACTAAGGGAGAGAGCTTATGCAGAGATTCCAGTGTCCGTCTGTCTGTACGCATAAAAATTACGGCCTGAACTAAGGTCGTAGAAAAATAATAATTACATATACGTATTCAGCATAAAAAACTGGTTTAGGAAAAAATACGTTTTGGTCCCTAACACTTCCGGTTTTTAAAAAAATGTTCACTACCGCAATTTTTTCCATTTGTTTATATTTTAATTTTTTGTTTACATTCATCAGAATGTATATGTGGCCATTTTTTTTTCTTAAATATGGAAAAATACCTCTTTTAACGTCTCATTTTTTTGACAGTTGTATATTTTGGCGCACCACGAGTTACGTCATCATCATAAATATACTATTTGAAACAGTGGCGGTCCCAGGATTTTGTCAAGGGGGGGCCCAAATTTTTTTTTTTTTTTTATTTATTTATTAATTTAAGCTCTTTTTTTTGGCAGCGAAGGCCATTTAGACCTATTTTATATATTTATTTCACCTGGTTTGGTAGCCAATGGCCCAAAATTTATGATGTAGGGAAGGTAAAGAATAGGGTGGCGCAAAAATCCGACTAATTTTTTTTCGACCTCGTGTTAGTCTAAATCAGAAGAGAGGTCGATTTGCACGTATTTTACATGAAATCTAATATGTTAAATAATATATCGTGAATAGAATATTTAAAAACTAATTTTTTTTTTCAAAATTGCACAATAAAGATAATTTTATCACGAATCCAATGATGTACGGTTGCCTGCGGAAAACCTGTGCTGAATCCCGGTTGCTGCGGTTACTTTACAGATGCACTTTTTCGTTTTTTTTTTTTTAGAATTTCTCAAAATTCCCTCTTACGATTTTGATTAAAATTCAAAAAACAATTATTTTTTAGACTCTCTTTAAAATAAATGTATATTCTCATTATCGGGTTGAAAACTTTTGAAGACCATTTTACTCTTGTACTTCATAGGAAAGAGAAGAAATGGTTGGCATGGTAACAAAATATTAATATTTTCCTATACTTATAAATTTTACATCTTGAATTAGAATGTACCGTACTGTCAGAAATTAAAAATATGTCGACACAAACAAATCTGGTGTGAGAAGCACAGGACATAATTTTCGATTCTTCTTAGGTAATCGAAACTTGTGTACCATGGCAACCATTTCTCCTATCTTTTCTATGAAGTACAAGAGTAAATTAAAGTGTTCTTCAAAAGTTTTCAACCCGATAATGAGAATATACATTTATTTTAAAGAGAGTCTAAAAAATAATTGTTTTTTGAATTTTAATCAAAATCGTAAGAGGGAATTTTGAGAAAATCTAAAAAAAACCGAAAAAGTGCATCTGTAAAGTAACCGCAGCAACCGGGATTCAGCACAGGTTTTCCGCAGGCAACCGTACATCATTGGATTCGTGATAAAATTATCTTTATTGTGTAAGTTTGAAAAAAAAATTAGTTTTTAAATTTGTAATTAATTATAGTTTGCACAGGAATTTTTCAGGCAACCTATTCAAGATATATTATTTAACATATTAAATTTCACGTAAAATACGTTTCATCCAATAAACAGCTGGGTGCAAATCGACCTCTCTTCGGATCCCCTACTATATGACAATATTTTAGTTTCTCATGTTTTAAGAGACCTCTCCAAAGATGAGCTCAAAAAAATTTTTTAAGGGTTGAAAATTTGAGAAACGTATTTTTTCTCGTCTAAAATTTTACCATAACGAGAAAAAAAAATCGATTTTTGACGAATTTAAAATTTTTAAAAATTTTGAGGGGGTATGGAAAAATTTTTGAAAATGAGGCATTGAAATTTGCGTTTTTAGATACCCTGAGACGTGAAAAATTTATAATTTTTTTGTTTAGTTTTAAAATATTAAATAAAACTTTTGAATTTTTGTCTGTCCAAAGGGGGGGGGGCCCGGGCCCCTCTGGGCCCCCCCTGGGACCGCTAGTGATTTGAAATATGATTCTATATTTCATTTCAAATCGAAGAAATATGTCTCATAACGATCAGACACCAAATAAAATGTTTATTTACTATTAAAATGTTTAGGATCAAGAAAATCCACAGTGAGATCGTCCCTTTGAATTTACTGCCGTAAATTCTTTTTTTACTTTTTACTTCAGGGAATTATGCACTGGTTTCGATGAAACATTTAGGTTCATTCAGTTTTCTCTTTATGTTCTTGAGTTGTGTAGTGTTGTACCAATCATCAAGCCTTTTCATGTTCATATAATATTAATTATGTAATACTATGGACGCATTTTATAATTTTTCGGAATTTCGGGAGGGGGAGTTTGTAACTCCTATATCCCCTGGCTAAAACCCTGGTCTCTATTTATTTTCTTACGAAACAAATCATTCAGGCATATTAATCTAAATCCAAATGATTTAAATACATTTTCATCGGGATATTTGGTATTCGAACTTGACTTTAAAAATCGTCCCTCAACTCTGGTGAAGTCAACTTGGTTGGCCCGCCACTAATTAATTAATAAATTGATCACAGGTTTAACTATAGTGTATAATTTCACAAAGCAAATCTTAAACAGCCAAGTGTGAAAAAATTTAATTTTTGCTTTGTGTTAGTGTGTCTGAGAAATTCTCATGAAGTAAGTAGCCTACTATCTGACATGAATCCAGCAAACTTTTAGGTCATTGGGCTTGAAAAAATCATCTTGAAATTATTTATATTTTCTTAATAACAATTGTGTGTGAGTAACCGAATATTTATTAATTCAATTAGATTTGTTTTTAAATTTTCCCTCTCGGCTGCTGAGGGGTTTATCGAATATATATTTAATTAAATTATGTTTCGGTGGCAAACGGAGGACGTTCTACAAGGGGACAGCCAGCTGTAACGATCTTGATTATATATGGCTGCTACTTTACTCTATTGCCAGGCCCTCGGCTATTAGCTTTGTTTAAACATGTAATAACATTATAGCCACCTCCACGTGGTTTACTGGTTAGAATTATTGAAATTGTCAATATTATTATCTCTAAAGGTCAAAGAATGAAAATGAAAATTTATTTTAAGACAATTAAATACTAAATGTTATAAATAAATAATAAGTTACTATAAGATACAATCTAAATATATAAAAATCTGGTGTGACTGGCGCACAGCACACAACTTTCTCTTACCTTCGGTAATCGAAAGTTGTGTACTGTGCTTGTCACACCAGATTTTTTGTGTCGACATATACTTAGTTCCCGACAGTACAGAACATATGAATTCAGATGTAAAATTTATAAGTATGGGAAAATATTTATATTTTGTTACCATGGCAACCATTTCTCCTATCTTCCCTATGAAATAAGAGTAAAGTGGTCTTCAGAAGATTTCAATTGCAAAATGAGAATATACATTTGAAAGAGCATCTAAAAAATAATTGATTTTTGAATTTAAAAAAAATCGTTGGAGCGAATTTTGAGAAAATCGAAAAAAACTGAAAAAGTACATCAGTAAAGTACTAGTAATCTTTGGCCGATTTTGATTAAAAGCTTATTTTTCCGGTCCCGGGTGGTGTTTAACTTAAATATAAAATTTCAACCTCATAGCTCAATTCCTTCATGCTTAAAATTGAACACACATCCACACACACACACACACACACACACACACACACACACACACACACACACACACACACACACACACACACGAGAGACAGACAGACCATGTCGCGAAAACCACTTTTTTGGATTCAGGGGACCTCAAAACGTGGAGATCCATCTAAATTTCGACATCGAATTTTTGACATGAATCCAATACTTTCTCTCTATATATATATATTGCATATATACATAGGTAAGAGAAAGTAAAAATGAAATGGGAAAAATGTATGTATGTATATGTGTATGTATGTATGTATGTATGTATGTATATGTTCTATAGAAATCCATAATTTTCAATGAATCTATTTGAAGTTAAGTACATGGACCAGTGTGTAACGTAGTAATAATTTGAATCTCTTAAATATTTTGAAAAATTAATTATAATCAAATTTCTTCAATATGGGAACACAAAATGGACAAATTGGCTTGAAAATTAGTTGCTCTGAGAGTCAGCTTTCTGGGTATATGACAAGGGGCAGTAGGAGGAGCTACGTAGCGTTGAAAAAAGAAGAGAGCACGCATTCGACTGACCCTTCAAACAGCCTTTTGTGCTGTGCCCAGTCGGTACCCTAGCTTGAACTCAAGATCCTTCCTTAACATCTTAATACTTGCATTGCAACAAGAAATATCCCAAATTGAGCCGGAGGTGAGCAAGGCGCTTTGCGACTAGTATATAGCTAAAAATAAAAAAATATTTCATTCAAATTCTCAAAAAAAAAAAAATTTTTAATAAAAATCACTAATAATTAATTAATATAAATTCCGAAACGTAGATGATTTAAATCAAAATTGCACAATCTTCAATTTTCATATAACGGTTTATAATTTCTGTTACGATTATTGATGTTAAATAATCCATGAGATGTGCATTTGAATTTAATGATCGGTATTTGCTTATGAATGGGGAATTCATTAAATCCCCCCCCTCCCTCATCAAACTACTCTAATTATGATAATCGATTAATTAAAAAAATGATAGTTTGGAATCATCCGGAAACAAATTTTTAATTATACTCTAACATTAATAGAATTTTTGGCATTATAGAAAGCAAAAAAAAAAAAAGCTTGGAAGCGTCAAGGCAAGAAATGGAGGCGATGTTCCATGTTTGATGAGTCAAATTCTTTTCCAAGAGAGAGAGACTTAATAATAGGTCAGAAAATAAAATGTCAGAATGGAATGAAATGACTCCGGAAATCCGAGGCTTTTCTCTCTGCTTTTTCTACATTCGCATTCCTTTTCATTTCTTCTTTCAAATGCGAATGACTTAAATAAAATTATACGTATATGATGTTTATAAAAGGACATCATAACTTTCATTTATATTAAATTTTGTTTAACATCAAATTTGATTAAAAAGTAAATTTCTTCTAAAGAATATTGTCTTCTCAAGATTAAGAGCAATAGCAAAAGATAATTCCAACTCTGACTGTTGTGAGTCTTTAGGGCCAATTTTAGGTCGAGTCAATGAGATTTATTTTCCCCTGCCTTTATCAGACCCTAATTTGTTTTATATATCTTTACTATTCAATTATAAGAACCTCAGAAAAAAATCTAAATGTGATTTTTAATTTGCTTAGGCATCTCTGGAACCATTTATCGGATAAGGATGAAACTTTTAGTGTTAGACATGGGCGTAATTAGGGGGGTGCCTGCCCCCTCAGAAGGCTCGTGCCCCCCCCCCCCAGAAAGCCCCTAGAAAAATTGATAAAATATGGGGCTTTCCACCCCCCCCCCCCGGAGGATAGCTGGTCCCATGGCCCCCCAGTCAAATTTTCTTGTTACGCCCATGCTGTTAGATGATCGTAAGAAGACCTTAAAAGAAAAAGTAAATCAGTGTGGGTAATATTTATGAAAATCCATGATTGTCTTGAACCATAGACGTCGTAACTGGCAAGGCAGGAAGGGTGCGTGGCTCCCTTGGGATTGTCCTGGAGAGGGCACAGGGGTGCAAACGAGAATCATTTTCAGCAATATAGAAATTATAAATTCCATGAAATTTCAATTTATATAAAAACAGCCCTCAGATGTCGAAAAAATCTTTTATTTGACTCTTCTCCCCCTTAGAAAAATATGTCTTTGACCAAATCTCAGCGGTAATAATTACGACCTTTGTCTCCTTCCCTGGACCAAATTTTATAAACCAAAATTTTATATTCTTAAAGAAAACAAATTTTATAAAGTTGAATGGAAGGGAATTTATTTAGAAAAAATGTGCGGATATTTCAAAATAACTTTTTATTAAAATTCATTCATTCTATTTGAATATACCTTAAGTTTTAAATTTTGAATTATTTTGTTTCACGAAACTGGTTTCCATTTAGTATACGCCTTGAATGAAGCTCCTACATTATAGTTATTTGTCTAATCCTATTTCCAACCAATTATCAGTTTAATATCAATTTAAATTAATTAAATAAGATTTATTAATCAATCTAAATGATACAAAAATACAGAAGACTTCTGTTTTTAACTTTGCGCGTTTGCTCTCTCTCTGATGGCTTGAAGATGGGACAATGTGGCCTGCTTTCTCTCTTCTATATATTTGGAGAAAAAATGAAAAAAGCCCAGCTTTAAAAAACATATGGCCAGAAAAAGGAAAGTAAAAGAGAAAAAGAGAGGAAGAAAACATTAATGTAATTGGGAGTCTCAGTAAAACACATACGCTTCAATAAATTGAAATAATATAAAAAGTTAATCAATTCGATTTTTTTCAACCCGTTAATATAAACGGTCAAATAAAAAAAAAAAAAAAACTTTAATGAATATCTTAGAATGATAAGGTCAGAGAGATGGCTTGATAAATTGGTCCAGATGGCCAGGAGGTATTTCCACGTGTCTTCTAAGCACGCCATTTCCCGTTGCCGATACATTTGTTTTTTTTTGTTTTTTTTTCTTTCTTTATTTAAGCCAAGCGGAAATCCATTGGATCCATTGAATTTCGCATGTCTAGGAACGAGTGTGAGGAGCAACCGAGCAGAAAGACCCTCAAGACCCGTTTCTTTGCCGCTTTCTCGTACTCATTTCGCGAAAGCAATTAAGAGAACGATTGCCAATAATGACCTCTTCGCCTTTAATCTGAATTCAGTTTAGAATAATCAGAATTAGAATCAGGATCAATAGAAATAAAATATAAAAAATCTGGTATGACTGGTCGTACAGCATACAAAAAAAAAACAGAAAAGTATATCAGTAAAGTACTAGTAGCCTATTTGGCCGATTATAAGGCGTTGTGTGTCTTGAAGTATTGTAATAAGAGGTTTTTGAGTAATATGATTAGTCTCATTAATCGTTATTAATAAAACGAAAAATTGGAAAGATTAGTATTATTATTCGTTTAGAACTAATCCTATTTACGCCTTTAATCTTTTCAGTGTCTGTCCGGGGTTGGGTTATGTATTGAATGATTGAAAAGAGAAAAAGTTCATTGTAAAGGGAACATTTTTTTTAAATATGGATTTATTTATATCTTATTGAATATTTTAAAACAAAAACCAAATCGAACTATAATAATAAATTTAATAACAATTGTATCCAAATATCGTTTTTCCAGCTCTTTGAATTTTATTAATTGAGGGAGAAACAAAAGAGAGGAATAAAAATATTATAGGTCAATAAATAATTGTATTTGCTTTTTTATAAATCGTCCCCCATCTCTTCGATTATAAATGTAATTAAAGGAAATTTCCAATTTTTTTCTACCCATCCTTTAGAATATAATCACATAATCTGATTTACTAGAATTTGAATATTTTGTTAAACAAAATACCGTCTATTGTTAAAAATTTAAATTGAGATAGTCCTACACAATAGAAGGACCGTAGCCATTTTTTGGGAAAGGGATTTCTTTTTTTGACAGCTCTTCACAATACTATAACCAGGAATTGTATTTATTTTTGTGTAGGTAAAGGTTTTATTTTGTATGGCGTTTATCTTCTTTTGCAAGGGGTCCTTATTATATTCATTTTGAAGTTTTTATTTTTATAATTTTCCGTGATTTTATTGTGAGGCTGTTCTTATTATTTCCATCCATCTTCACCCAATTTAATCATTTGAATGGTATTTTTTTTTGAATCTTCTGTGATTTGTTTGATGTTGAATCACCACTTGGTTAATTACCAATATGAAAAATAATATTTATTTTTTTGTATTAATGCGAATCTTTTTCTCATTATCCTTCTTTTTAAGATCATCATAAGAAAAATATATTTCCAATCAGGAGAGAGCGATTCTCTTTTAATTAGATTTATATGTAGCCATATGCTTTTGTTTATTTTTTAATTTCTTATACATTAGCCTATATTATCGAGATTCAGTAGGCTATAAATATTGATATATAGAAAATATTGGAATCAAAAAATTTAATATTTTAATGCATAAGCCATTTAGACATTTTTTTTTTTTGCAATTCTAATATTTGCCCTTATTCTGGCTAAGAGAATTGTTGGACCTACCAAAAAAAGGGAGGGGGGAGAAATTGAAAGCCCCTACCTTCACTAGGTATATACAGCCACAACTTATAGGCTCATACTACTAATAGCATGACACACAGAGTTCGAGGATTTAAAAAAAAAAATAAGGATTTACTGTAAAATTTCAAGTGACATATAAGTTTAATTAATAATTAGATTTCTAGGATGAATATCGGAGGTCCGTGTGGGAGAATAGAAATACAAACTTCTTTTTGGTAAGTGAAGTTTGGAAGACAGCAGCCAGGAAGGTTTTGTTAAAGGAGTCTGTTTCATTAAATAGAGGCTACCGTCCTGGCTGCTGTCCTCCAAACTTCACTTACTGATATCTCACAGCCACATCTCTCCAATTGTAAACTTCTTTTTGTTTGTAATAGACTAAGGAGAAATAATCGTCTGGGAAACATTTAAATATTTTATCCTCCGTAAAAGAATTATATGGAAGTAAAGTTAAACTAACATTAATTAGAAATTTTGTTGAATAATGAAGGAGAGAGAGGTGCCGTTGTCAAGCCCACCTGATTTCGGACGGTGCTTTGTAGGCGGCACTGGTGACGTAGATTTCGGAGCCATCGTTGTCGTAACTTCGGCCCCCGTAACTTCTTGCGTAGCTTGCAACACTCGGCGCTCGACCATTGTGTGGTGTTGAAGGTGCAGGCACCTGTAAACGCTGCTGTCTTGCCTATAACAACAACAAAAACAAGAATTGATGGGAAAATGAAATAATCTTACAACCCTTTAGGCTATTTTTATTTATCATCATCATCATACTATAATAAAAACCGCTAGATGGCTTCCTGTCCTTGTGTGTATATGCCTATCAGGGCGCTGATTGGCTAGAGTTACAGGAAGTGAAGCGCGATAGAGAAATTTAAAATTTAAGTCCGAGAGGGTAATTTGAAACCTTAAAATTTTGCAATTTGCCCTCCTCCTGGCCGCCGAAGGCAGGCTTTACCACTGGTTATTTCTATAATAAAACGTCATTTCTAAAGGATATTTATTCTTTTTCAAAAAAAAAAAAAAAATATTATTATTATTTATTCTATTATTTTTTTGAATAAAACATGATTTTTTAAAAATTATTCTATAAAACATTATTATTACTTTCTCTTATATCTTAGCATAGAAGTATTGTATTCATGTTAAAAATTTGATATAGGCCTACCAGTAGATAATTTGAAGGAAATATACGTTTTGAGCCCCCTGAATGCAAAAAAGTGGGTCTAGCTCTGGCGACGAAAAAAAAATTTACATTTTGAACAGCGTGACAAGCAAAGATCACAACTTACAATTACCAAAATTAAGAGAAAGTTGTGGGCTGTGCGTCCAGTCCCACCATATTTTAATATAAAAGGTTACCATGCAGAAAATAAAAATATTTTCTGGGAATTTCATGCTCGTTATTTTTATACAATTCCATATGCATATTTCGTTATTGAAATCGAAAACTAACCTAAAGTAAACAAGGCCTGGTTGCTTTTCCTTCCTTTCACCGAACAAAAAATTTAGCACCTCTCTTTGAATATTTGACTATGTGGCAATATTTGCCGTTTGTCGAATCTTTATACAAATAAAATTATTCAAGTTTCAAGAACAAATAATATTCATTCATTTTAACGTTACAAATCTATAAGGCTATCCGACCCACCTCCAATCAGGGGCGTAAATAGAATTTTTTTCGGGGGGAACTCATTTTTAAATATCAAAATTCGCTCTTTGATTAAAATTCAAAAATCCATTATTTTTTAGATGCTCTTTAAAATGTATATTCTCATTTTGCTCTCAAAATTTTTGAAGACCACTTTACTCTTGTATTTCATAGCCCGAGTAAAAATAATTAAAAATGATCGAGGGACACACAAGCCCGCAGCAGGTCTGCATAGTGAACCTTAAGGGACACACAGGGATACACACGCCCGCACCAGGGACACACACTTTTCTTCTGTTCACTTTCGATCTACTGTGAGTGTCCCTGGTGCGGGCGTGTGTATCCGTCTGTGTCCCTGGTGTGGACGTGTATATCCCTGTGTGTCCCTTAAGGTTTACTATACATACCTGTTGCGGGCGTGTGCATCCCTCGATCATTTTTAATCATTTTTACTCGGCAGGAAAGATAGAAATGGTTGCCATGGTAACAAAATATAAATATTTTCCCATGTTTATAAATCTTCTATCTTGAATTTTAGTATATTGGCAGAAACTAAATGTATGTCGACACAAAAATCTGGTGCGACCAGTCACATCAGATTTTTAATTATAGACCACATTAGTATTAATTATTTATTTAAAAAATAAATAGGCCTACTCTACAAGGTTTCGGCTGCAGAGACTCAGTTCAGTTGAGTCGGAGCAAGTTCATTAAGTTATTACTTGAAAACGATATAATAATTAGTCGAAATGTTGCACAGTATTTATATTTTTAATAAATAATTAATAACAAATGTGGTCTATAATTAAAATCTCCCATAATAATAGCAATGCAAACCACAAAAAAAAATAAAAGTAAAAATCTTAAGCTCAAAGTTCACTCTTTTCGTTGTTCTATAATAACTAAGAATAAAGTTTGTAAATTTAATATTCACCGGCTGTGGAGAGGGCGATCTCGGATGTGTGACTGAGAGGTGCTGATGGGACATATACTTTCTCTGAGGCGGCGCTACCCTTTCATTGGCGATCATATACTCTGACATGGTACGGTCACTACCTCCGCCACCACCATCGTCGGTTGAGTATCCACGTAAGTGGTTGGTATGGCCCCCCGAGTGGTGGACACTCGCTACGTAGTGGTTCGGGGCCACACGTCTCGCCCCCATTGCTGCAAACACAAAAGAAAAATATTCATTATCATTCAGAGGAGCGATATTTAATTAAAATTTTAAAAATTATACTTGTCGAAGTGAATTTGCGTAGTGACAAAATTGCGTCATCAAGTTAAATTATAAAAAAACTATATTCATTTATTATTTATTTATTTAAAAATGGTATTAGGCCACCAGCCATTTTTATCACAGATATATATTCATTTAATAAATAAGAAATCATATAACAAGTGAAAAAATTCATTTAATTTATATTTATTAGTTAAATATTTTTCGAGATCTATACTATATTTGAATAAGATAATAGTAATCAAGATACCTCGATTCGGACTTAACTAATCATAGATATATTTAACACATCTGTGTGAGTTCTTTATTGGCGAGGCCAAACATCCCATGGTTCCAGGGAATTGAACTCAGGATCTCCAGTCTTTCCGGGGCATAGAGGTGCTGTAACTTGCGACAAGTCACCGGGGACGGTGTAAGTCGTGGGTCGCTGACCTGGTGCAATGGACAGCACGCCAATGCCCCAGAAAGGCTGGAGATCCTGGGTACGATTTCCGGGGACCATGGCATGTTTGGCCTCGTCAATAAAGATCACTCACATTCTTGTTAAATTATATTTATTAACTCAAAGAGCTGAAAAAGAAAGGGACCGCCGGGATTCGAACCAGAGATCTGACAATTTGTTCTTGGCATCACTAGAATACAGCACTGCACTCGGCTAGTTGAATTTAATAGATTTCTAATTTTACTCGACGGAGAAATTTGTGATCTCGATATGAGGGACATTTCTCACCAAGACTAAAATTAGCATTACATTTACCCAGTGCAGTAGTGTATTCTAGTGATAGGGCATGTCAAGTATAATCTGGCAGATCCGCGGTTCGACTCCCGGCTATACCTATCTTTATCGGCTATAATAAATATTAATTATATCTATATTCATTTAGTTTTAAATCGGATTAAAACTTTTTTTTTTTACTTGTTATGAATTTCAATACCCTTGGATTCATAACTGATAACTAAATAAATAAATCCATTCATATATTTGTTTTAATTTCGAAAAAGCTTTTTAAATTATTCTAATGAAATATACGATTTTAATTCGATATAAAAACTTAATTTAAATATTTATTTTGCTATTAAATACATTTCCATTTCCTCTAAACATTAAAATTAATGACAATTTTTTACTTTTTTTTTTTTTTTGAGTGTGGGTTTTTAAAATTTTATACTTTTCTCTCAATTTCAATTTATCTCCAAAAAAAACTCACTGAGGTTAATTTGAATTTTATCGATTAGGTGAAAGAAATTTTTTCTCCTTAATTGATTATCTTTTAATGATAGCCATTAATTCTAAGACCTTTTTATCTTCAATGGCATTCAACCCGAGTTTTCATTTGTAAATTTGGAAATTGTGCATAATCTTAATAATAATAATAATAATCTTAATAAATATTTTTTTTAAAGTGGTGTTTTTGTTTATGGGCTTGTTTCAAATAGAAAGCGAGAATAAAGAAATGTATGTACAGTTTTGTATGTATACATAGAAATCTATCCGTGAGAGGTTAAATGTAAACAGGAAAAAGATGATGTTTTAAAATATTCATATTTCTCATTAAACGAAATATATATTTATACAAAGAGAAAAGATAAATTCTAGAGAGTGAGAGGAAAAAAATATTATGATAAGAGTATGTTTAAAAAGAGATTTTTTTACTAAAGAACAAAAAATAAATATGAAGCAAATAAATAATTAAGGTTAAAAAGTCGGAGAGTTATTTATACTAAAAGTAAATTAATTCATTACTGAGCGATGAACGCAGTGATGGATAAAATCCACTAAAAAAGGATCACGATCCGATCCGCACAAGTGAAAAGATCACGATCCCCAATCCGATCCAATTTTCAAAAATTTGTTCCAGATCCTTGGTCAGATTTTAATCCTATTTTTAGATCCTATCCCCTCTTATGAAATTGCTTTCATTGGGACTTTTTTTTGGGGACGTTTTTCCTACGAATCAAAATCAAGTCGGGGGTCGGTCTCGTTGAGGGGAAATATTTTCCTTTGTTGAAATGCATTTCGCTGTTTCTTTAAGGAAACAGTTCCCCTTTTTAACAACATAATAAATTGTTAAATAATATACCTAAGTTTAAAAAAATTTTCAAAGGATTTAATTCCAGAACAAAAATTCCATTGAGGTTCCTTAGAAAGAATTTGGATTTCAATTCAAAACCTGAATCAGAAGAGATTTAAATCCAAAATGCCATGCCATCCATCCCTGATTGAATATTACCGATTAGTCGCATCGGTTGCCTAAGCGCAAGGCTCTTTTAAAATTCGTTGTTCGTAGCAGAGAAAAAAGTTGGCAAATAATTCATTTTTTACCTGCATAAATTATTATTATTTGAAATTCCTATCGGATTCCCCCTTTATTTACCCGAGGTGCTTTCGGGCACGAAGACACACACCTCAAACCCAAACGGCCTCTGCCGGCACCCCGTGAAGTTACATTATTTCCTATCTCTAGCTCCTCCTCCTGCTTTTGTTTCTAGCTAGTGAACTAATCCTTATTTCTGAAATGAAATTTTGAAATTGGTGTTTTCATTGGTCCAAATCCTCCTTGGCAGCATCCTCCCAACTCCAACATTATATTAAATAAATATTTTTATTTAATGAAAAAATCCCGCACACCAGGATTCGAAGGGGCCTTCTTTGTAGAAGGCCGACACCCTAGCCCGCTACACCAGCGAGCCCCCAGAGGCATTATTTAAATAAACATTTTTTGTCATGAAGTTAGCTCTCGAATCGTTGGCTAGAATAAAATGAAATAATTAGGCCTCTACGAACGACTTATGGATTATAAAATTGTAGATAATTTATTTAATGATTATCGAATTAAGAATTAAGAAGTCAGTCAAAGAAATTAAATTTATAAAAGTTAATTTCGAATATAAAAGTGTTTTTTTTTGTGCTATTAACATTTCGAGACTCCAACGGG
The DNA here is from genome assembly GCA_023213315.1 of Euborellia annulipes. Lineage (NCBI taxonomy): Eukaryota > Metazoa > Arthropoda > Insecta > Dermaptera > Anisolabididae > Euborellia > Euborellia annulipes. The sequence continues at coordinate 29,562 of JAKCPI010031822.1, read as the reverse complement.
ACAGTGCGGCTAAATTTTTATTTATTTCTTTGACTGACTTCTCGTCTTCATAATTATAATTATTATTCTTGTTAAATCTCTTTACAAAACAATTTCATTTCTTAAAGCGGAGTGATGACATTTATTTAAATTAATTTAATAGAAAGACTTGAAATAAAGGCATTCCTGAGTTGAATTAAAAGCTAGAACACCAAAATTGTTTTTCTCTTCATTGCATAAGATTTCCTAATATTTTAATTTGTTCCCTTTAATAGACTAATTACATAAAGCGCTGAACATCATCAAAGGACAATTAAAGTACGAAAAGAGAATAATCTTGAGAATATCAACCTAAATCTCTTTTTCTCAAGTCAAAAAAAAAAGTTACCGATTGTTATTTGGTCCCCTCAACTAGCCTTAATTTGCCCTAAGAGAAAGGAAGACGAGGAAACGCCTGGGAATATACTCGGACAATAATAATAATAGTACAATAACAAATGCGAGCAATTTATGCGAAAATGCTGAGCTTTTGCGCAATGTTCTCGTTTAATGGACATTTTGGCAAGGCGAGTTGCCGCAAGAGAATATGCATATTACATGTCGGAAGATTAATATCGTACATACTACATATCTTAATGTAATCTACACCGAAAGCGCAGGTACAAACAATAATTAAAACAAAGATGTTACGGAATATTTTTTTTTTTTAAATATCACTAAAACGAAAATCGTGACAAATTATGTTGATGATTTAATTCCAGTACTTGATATTTTCGTGATCAATTAGATGACCTTAACACTTTGACGTTGAGTCATAGCTAATTAGAGATCAACTTTTCAAGCGCCCTTATAATTTTAACCAAAATATTTGTACAAATCATATTTCATTGATATCAGGGGAGGCGAACTAGGCGCGCGCCTGGGGCGGCAAAATTTGTGAAAATACTACTTATTTACATAGGCCTACATATAAATTTGTTTTTAAAAATTATTTCGTTTTCACTGTTGACGTTTCGGTTACTATTCCTCATTGATTGGAAGTCAACCTCGCTATTTCATTTCCTATACTAATAATACGTAAAGCCGAAATATTCCAACAAAAATACTTGGTAAAAAGAGAGCCTGGCCTTAAAAGGAGGTGACTACAGTGGTTGAAAGGGAGAGGGGCGGCATTAGTCCACTGCCTAGAGGCGGCGCTTAAATCCGCCCCTGATTGAAATGGGAATAATATTCACTCTGATTTAGAAAATTAATTTTGCGATTTTAAGTTATTTTCCAAAAAAATGGGACACTTGCAGGAGTCGAACCCACGTTTTCCATATAAACTAAGCAAGCACCTCTTAAGTTTAAGATTTTTATTTGACTTATGTAGCAGCGGAATAGAGTTAGAAAATGATGAAGAATATGGCTGTTTAACTTGATAAGGATAGCGGAGGACAGCCAGGAAAAATTGTCTTTACTCATATTTTATTTTAATTATTTATGTATTGACTGCTACTGAGGAAGGAGGCGACTAGCGTCCGAAACGTCGACTATCAAATAAAAAAAATCTGATAGAAATTGATCTGATTTAATTTTTCTTGGCTGCCCTCCGCTATCCTTATGTAGAGTTAGAATTTGAATAAATCTCTGCTAATGAAGTAAGTGACTGTAATTGTAGAATAGTAAGTGCTCGTCACTCGAAGCCAATAGCTTCTAATGCCTAGGGTCCCGGGTTCGCTTCCCGTCCCAAGCGAGAAAAATTTATTTCATTTGAATTGGCGACCAATAATTTGAATTAAATAGGGATGGGGTCTAAATGGCCTTAGATGCAGAAAAAAAAATCCTTAAACAAATTTAAAAAAAAAAGTCAATGGAGCGCAAAAATAAAAGCCTTGAATTTCTTAACAATCAATCGAGACAATTTTATTTAAAAATTGTTTATGATTCCCAGAGTTAGTTATAGGGAGACATAACATGTATAGACCGATACAATTTCTGAATTTTTATTATTCTCTATAGAATATTTTGAAAATTTTCTCAAAGAAATTATTTTGTCTAGATACATCAATAAATTAAATTTAAAACGCCTTAATTGAAAAACCTTGGTTAACGGTCAATAGATTATAAAGATGGATTCAACTCAACTAAAAGGCAGTTACAATCAAGGCCATTAGTTGTAAATAATGTTAAAAAATACCAAGCTATAATTATCCACATGGTGTAACTAATCCCGATATGAATACTGGTTAGAAAATAATCAATTAATAACGTTCCGGCCTACATTATTCCATCCTTCCTCTTCGAATTTTTAAATTCTATTTTAAACATCCCATATGCATTAATACATGTTTATTGATCGTATATCAAATACACAAGAACGATTTCCATAATAACAAATATATGGAGGTGGATTGAGTGCTCGTTAGGGAATTTTATTTTACCATTAAGAGAAAGTTTTATCAATAACATTCGTTGTAAGCGAGATTAAAAATTTCAAAAAATGATCCATGTCGTCATAAAATCGGAACTAATGATTAAATAACAGAAAAGGAGTTGCAAAAAATTATTTTTTTCACTAGATATTACAATGTGATTGTATCCGTACTCTATCTGAAGAAGGCCACAGAATGAGTGACCGAAAAGTTGTATATAGTAATACAAATATACCCGAGTTATTTAATTAATTTATTAATGAAAACAAAAAAATCAAGTGTGACTGGTCGCACAGCACACTTCTTTCTGTGCTTGTCTGTGTGTTCTGTGCTTGCCACACCAGATTTTTTTGTAAGTTGCCGACAAGACTTGTGTGTATGTGTGTGTGAATGTGAATAGGAAAAAAGTGTGTTTTTTTATAAAAAAAAAATTATATTTTGTTACCATGGAGACCATTTCTCCTATCTTTCCTATGAAGTACAAGAGTAAAGTGTGCTTCAAAAGATTTCAAGGGCAAAATGAGAATATAGGCCCTACATTTCAAAGAGCATCTAAAAATAATTGATTTATGAAATTTAAACGAAATTGGAGCGAATTTTGACAAAATCGAAAAAAACTGAAAAAGTGCATCAGTAAAGTACTAGTACTTGTTAGCCAATTTTGTGCAAAAGCTTCTTGTCACGTCTCAGGGGGATACCTAACTTAAATTTATTCACATACACACAGATCATGTCCACTTTTTTGGATTCAGGAGAGCTCAAAACGTGTATATCCATCAAAATCTCGACATCGAATTTTTTACAGGAATCCAATACTTTCTCTCTCTCATATATATTACATATATACATAGGTAAGTGAAAGTAAAAAGAATAAGATTCCTTTTCCTATGTCTCAGAATCTCAGTTTAAAATTCTGGTGTGAATGGTCGCACAGCACACAAATTTCTCTTACCTTTGGTAAAAGAAAGTTGTGTTCTGTGTTTGTTACAATCCCGGACCCCCTTCCCGATGGGTTTCTAGATCGCCACTGGTTGCTTTTTTTTTAGAAAATAAAAACACACTTTTTTCTCATTCACACACAGTCTTTTCGGCAACTTAGACCATTTAAGACTTTAAACGATACTCGTTATTTGTAAATATATCTATTGCGGACCAAGCATTCTTACTTGTGAGTGGGATGATGTTAAACTAACGCTATTAAATGATAGTCAATATAATTTGAATAAATCAGAACGAAAAGCGAACCACTGACCATGAATGAATACAAGCTTCTCCTTTCTAAAGTGCAAGGGAAAAAAATAAATAATAAAAATGAAAAGTATATTTAAAGAATCTAATTAATTATCTCAAAGATATAAGCATATTAAGATTTTTTTTTCCATTTCTATGGTCCTTATGATTTAGAACATAAAGAAACTGGGTATAAAAAAAATAGGTGGTTAGATTTTTCACGATAATAATACTTTGTCATTATGTTATATTTTATATATAATATATTGGCAGGAAAGTAAGATCAATAAAGGTTTATAAAAATAAGACCTTTAAAGAATGAAAATATTTTTGTTTGACTCTTCTTTATTAAAATAAATCTTGTAGCTTTTTCTTAAACCTTCAAAACCCTCGCATAACATAAAAGACGAGTGACGAGGGTTTCTAAAAAGAAATTCATTTGAGGAAGTTTATTTTTTAGATTATTTTTATAAGCACAATGAAAAATGTATCCATATTTAGGATGTCAAAGAAATAGATGGTTAGTCAAAAAAAAAAAAAAAATTCAAGAAAAATAATCATTCATTCATCCACAATTTCTCATAGGCCTATCACTTGTATATTCAATTTAAAAAAATACTATATTTAATAGGCCTAATATTAATGTGAATAAAATTAATGAAATCGTTATACGAATTCTTTTAGATTACACACACGCACACAAGATGAGATGTACCTGTTAATATAATTATTTTAATGCTTGCCCAATTTAATTTTTAGGCTGGTAAGGTATGTTAGCTATTTTTTTAAATTATACAATTTTATTATAAATACATATCGAAGATTCTATCAATTCACTTAAGAAGCTAAAGATTTTTATCCTTTTAAAACGGTCATAGAACTCTTTTCTATTAAAAACGAGCTAAAATCGAGACTTCTGAAGTTGTACTTGAATTTTTAGACGAATATAAATATCTCCATAATATCAAACTTAACCAAAATAATATTCTATATTTTTTCCGTTTTTTCATTCATCGTTCGTGTTTGTCTCGAAACATCATTGCATCCAAAGATTCTCCTTCCAAAAAATTTAATTTTCATATTTCGAATGAGGGTTTCGGGACCCCACTAATTTTCCACTATTTTCCATGACATTCGAAATATGGGATGGAATTCGGACAGGAAGTTGGTTAAATAGATAAGTAAATAATACGATAAATGTTTCCTCATTCATTTCCTAGGGTTATTCAACAATGAATAACTAAAAAAGTTCGTTTCAAAATTCCAACGAGAAGTTGCTTAAACAGAATGTGATAGACGGACATTAGCGAATTATATATATAGAAATATTATATAGTAGCCTACTTATCTCAAAAGTGAAATGATCAAATATCAATTTTTTGATTCTAATATTAAAAAAAAAAAAAAAATATAGGCCTATGATTTTTTTTAAATTCGTTTAAGGTCTTTTTCGGGATCGGAGGCCATTTAGACTCCGTACCATATTGATTGGTATCCAATTCAATTGAAATAAATTTTGTCACCTTGGACGGGATGCGAACCCGCGACCCTTGGTACATATGGCCAACATGAATTTATAATTTTAAACGATCATATTATAAATGAGAAGATATTTTAAATTTGTAAGCACAAATTCAGCCTAGGTCATTTAATTAAATTAAAAGATTATGTTTTGTATAAAATCTATCTTGTTTAGTGCATTCACAAAGAGAGAGAAAAGCAAAATTACTTTTAAAATTCATAGTATCATTTTATCTCTCAGGGGGGATGTGAATGGCCTTCAGGTAATGAAACATTACATAACTATTACCACTTACCTAACAAATAGGAGACAGGGGCACCCAAACACTCACTAAGAATTTATAATATAAAATTTCGGACACATGTTTTTTAAGTGAAGGGGATTTGTTGAATTTTTTAAATTATTTTATTATTTCAATTTCAAATCCTTATTAAGAAGTTAAGATTTCTATTAATTATGTAAGCACAAAAATTTCATAAGTTTCCTTATTTTTCAATAATTTTTTTTTTTTTTTTTTTCTTTTCTTTTTGGATTATTCAAGTGTTTCGGAAGCTGAAATGAGGTCGAACGTTATGAATGAAAATTACATATCTAACATAGAGAAAGAGATGTATTATAGTATATTTTTTGTTTTTTTTTATTCTCTGAATTAGAGCCATTACTTATCGTTGGATCTCGTTTTGAGGGAGATAATAGAGGCTCGTAGGACCAGAGGCTAACGTACTAATAAAAGGCATGAAGCTTGGTCACGTATTGTGGAAAGAGGAGAGAGCACGTGTCCTACTCCTCCTTTTTCACACTTTTCCAATGGCCAACGTCGAATTATAAACTTTTACAAATACCCTATACTAGAACAAATTTAAACTTCAATAATTTTTTTCTTTTAGTAAAAATTATTTTCACTCTTTATCAATAAAATATTTTATATTTGGCCTCCACATTTGCCATTGGTTTTCATATATTAATCATTATTCATATAATAACGCGAATCATAAACCTATGGATAATGTAAACACATATCTATTTTCTTTTCTCTGTTATAGAGTTTAAAGATAATAAATAACTTTGCTACATGTATTATTGGCATTTGTCTAAAAAAGTGAACTTTTGGGAAGATCGATAGACGATATTAAAAATTTATGAGAAAAAATATCAAATCCTCTCCCCAAAGAGAAATAGATCGTCTTATGTCTTGGTAATATCCCTACTTTTAAAAAACGATTGAGAGAAGAAACAAGAAGGATTAAAGATGAAAGCTAGTATAAAAGTAGAGGAGGAAACGCAAGCCTTTGCTCGGGTAACTCGTGGATGCCATTCATCTACCCACAAGAAGTGAGAGAATTTCTGATAAACATTTTTTTTTTTTTTTTAGTCAGGTTCATTTATAAAAAAAATACATCTTAAATTAAGGGTTTCGAGAGATATATGTATATGGCTGAGTTAATGAATAATAATTTAAAAAGACGACGAAATAAGTTCCAATATTAAATAAATACAATAGATCCTAATACAATTGACTGTCACAATAATATGAGGCATCGCTGGTTGCCTATAAAAAAGGAGTTTTTTTTTTTTGCATCTTCATAAGACGCTTTCTCAGGGAGGAAAGGCTCGAAATAATAAAAAGAGGGAGGGAGTGTACTTTGAACAAACGGGGTAATTATCTCCCCCTAAATTTTAAAGAATAAAAATATTTGTATAATTACTAAGAACGAATACATTTCCCTTCTCCCCCTTGATTATGACCCTGTTCAAGAAAATGATCGTTTGTGAAACAAAATATATACAGTCGACTCTCGATAATTCGAAATCCAAGGGATCACAAGAAAAATTCGAATTATCAAGTTTTTGAATTATCCAGAAAGTAAAAATAATTTAAAACGACAAAAAAGAACAAAAAAATTACATATTAACATTGCAATATGTAGATAGTTTCGACCATTTCTTTCTTTCCGAACCACTTTCCATGGCAGAATAAGAGAGACGTACTTCTGCCTTGCACTCATTGTGACAAACTAAAGAGAATTGGGAAGTTAAACTGGGCTGAAATGCCCAAAAGGAGGAGTAAACATTGCTAAGAAAAATTCCAATTATAGAGTAAGTGGTCTAGTTCGAATTATAGAAAGTTCTCTCCCTCTCTTGTTACGAAAAATAGTTCAAGTTATCGAGCGTATCTAAATTTACATTTCACGATTTACCGAAGCTTACAGCAAGAGTTCGTATTATTGAAAAATTCGAATCGATTGAATTTATAACATTGAGAAAAAGCTTTTCCCAATTAAAATCAAAAATATAAAATAATTATTTTAATTAAGTACACCAACCTCAAACTTTGATAGATATTGTAATTTTTCTCCTTTAATAATTTCTTGTTTCTCAATCAATTGTTGCTTAAATTCAAAAGAACTTTACATAAAAGAATCTTTTTAAAGGCCTGACCTCATTACATGAATAGCTTGCAGTTAATTTGGTGTTCTCCTGAAAAGAACCTCCCGTGAGCGAAATGGGAAATCAGAACTAAAAGACAAACAACAGGGGAGAAGAGAAGGAGACAAGACGCATCCATGAGAAGAGAAGAAAGTTAATCGCCTCGCCTCACCCTTTTTGGGTTCTAAAAAGATGCTTGCTTTCTATTGTAAAAAAGTCCGATTTATGGCTATTTATTTTTTTACTTTATAACCACTTGAATTGACTCTCTAAGGAATATTCAAAAATAGATATTTATCAAAGAAAGGATGCAGCCATTTGGAAATTTTTCATAAAATAGAAATAAATTTCTCAGTTGATAAAATTTAAATTTTAAAATGTGCATATTTTTATTTGATTATGAATTTACCAAGTAGTTTAAAAACAAAAATAAGCATGACAAACAAGGTGTTTTTTTGCCCTGCCATTTAAGGGGGCACAGGAGTGGCCGCCTAAACGTACTTGAAAAAAAAAAACTACACTATTATAATTCAATGCAGTTTTTTTTTTTAAATTAATTATATTCATAGGAGATTATTGGGAAAAAAGAGTTATAATTTATTTAATGACTTATTAAAAAATTAAAGAAATTAATTTTTTTGTTATCAAGCAAATACAAAAAAAAAAAAAACAATCTGTCCCAATAATCTTAATTTTTTTTTTATCTGTTAAATAGTTAAGCACTCTTGCAAAAGATGGCAGGCTAGTCTTACAGACTAGCTAGTCATCTCCTATTAGCCTATAACTGGCCAATATTTATATATTTATATGCTTTTATAAAAGATACATAATATATAATAATATTTATAAAGTATTCATTCTTAAAAGATCAATGAAAACCAACCAAATGCATTAAATTATTAGCTACTATTCTGACATCTCTTGGCAAATTTTCGTAATAGGTGTTTTTTTTTTTTTTTTTTTTGTTTACTTTTTAAGACACACAACTCCTTCTTACCGGGAAAACATGCGTAACATTTACACTACTGAACCCCCTTAAGGGTTAAAATATAGATATATATGAAATAGCATGTGCCAATGACTGCCAAGGGACGTTCAACAGACTCTATTGCTCTAATTCGTTGGCCTAAGGTATTTTAAATTAAATTACAATGTAAATAAAATAAACAGAAGATCCAATGAAAGGCTTCATTTGTTGGCAATAATAGTGAAATAAGAATTAATCTTTTATCTGTCTGCCCGAACGATATCTATTTTTCAAAGATGAGCTAGATATTTAAAATTGTATTTAGTCTCCGTATATAAATAAGTATAAGTGATAATCTATATGCAATTGAACTTGATCTGATTATCTGTTGTTGTTATTCCAAATATGGTACAATAATAAACTTGCCTGTAATCTTATTTTAGTATAGCATTTAAACAGCGGAGAATTAATTAAAAGAGCTATTAGAAACAAACATTTCTTTTATGGAATTTTTGCAGTTGAGTCATAATCATAAATATTCAATGCACATGACTTAAGGTTGGAAAAGGAAAAAAAATTCAAGATTCATTTTCAATTCGTAAAAAAACAAACAAACAATGGAGCATTCATTCATTTATGTCCTAAAAACAGCATCACGAAATTCAAAAAAAAAAAAAAAAAAAAAAAAATACAAAATCTTATTCTTTTTATTCTACTGTATTTTGCCTGTGTGCTCGATTATATTATTCGAACTCCATAGAAGAATTAAAACCATTATTGATTAAATAACAAAAACAAAAAATTAATTCAAAATCACGAAAATAATATTTGAATTTATTTTTTCAGAGAAAATTTTTTTCAATTGATAAAAAATGTGTCAAGGGATTTTACTATCGAACTCCATAAAGCATCAATTTTTTCAACTTCAATTTAAAACCAAACGCCATACAAATGACTTTAATGAAATACTAAACCACTCAAAGGGTCGACCATTCTATCCATGTTTTCATTATATCTTACTAGCCACCCCGCCCGCATTCGGAGGCCTTTTCTTAATCCAGTTCACATAAAAGCCAAAAGCATTTAGCTCGGATCCATCTGCGGCAGGGTATCGCTTTTCCTTTCTTGTGATATTTACAAGTACAATAGTATTTATTAAGTAAGGGCACACCGAGTACAAATTGGTGGATCCATAGTTCAACTCCCGGCGGCACCCTCTTACTTTTTTTTGTGTATTTGAATTAATAGATATTAGAATTATATAATATTTATTAATTATATGTAGAGAGTTTGCTTAGAGATCAAAGGGTTAATGGTTGTTTGGTTTCTGATCCTGAGCTATTAAATTTCAAAATTGAGAATCAATTTATGTATAGATCTTGTTGGAAAGAATCAATTCGAGCAACGAAGGTAATAAGAAATTTAGATCACACCTTCTATTATTGAAATTCTAGAGCAGTGGTTCCCAATCGCTGTGCCCCGGCACCCAAGGGTGAATGGCTAAAGGGATGCCGAGAAATATTGAGATAAATCAAAAAAAAATTACCCTATATTCAAGCTCACAAAACTATTGATGAATTTTTAATCAGCGACTGTAGTACTATATTATGTTTTGGTGTACGTTACTTATATATTTCAATAAATTTACATATTAAATTTAATTTTTTTTAATTCAAGGAAGGGTGCCCCTAGTGTTTAGTGTTAGTCCAACGGTGCCGTGAACTTCAAAAGGTAGGGAAACTCTGCTCTAGAGTCTAACTCAATTATTAACAGCATAAAAATGCAACAATAAATTATTCAAATAATATTATTATTATAAGTTTCACATCATCAAGTCTTAGAAAATGACTAAACAGAAATTTCCCGGAAATTGAAAATGTAAATAGAAATTGTTTATGCTTATTTCACACCAATGTGCATAAAATATACGTTTTCATTTGATTTTTAATGTTAATTAGACCTATCAAAAAAAAAAAAAAATATTTTAAAATGAAAGTATTAATAGTAAGCCTATAATTAACTTTTTATACGATTCATTGCTTTTTGTAACTTGATTGGGAAATTAAGATTGATTGGCAAGTATTGATTTATAAGTATTATATTAAGAGTAACAGCTAAATTTATCAGGAATTCAAGATTGGAATTCTTTTTACCAATAAATTCTAATAAGTTATATGTCCCTGGAAGGGCCAGAGATGCCTCCTCTGACCTCCTCTGGGGCAAATTCAGTACAATTAAGCGCCCAGAGGATGCATCTCTGGCGCTTCCGGGGGCATATAACTGGGATAGAATGTCAGTTTTCATTCATCGCAAGTGACATCTCATTATCTAAAAATATGGTTGCTTTATAACCCAACTAAACAACTAAATGACAATTTTGGGATTTTCAGTCGAAATTTCAAAACTTTAAGATAAAAATTCTCACAGAAGATATTGTCCGATTTGAAAAAAAAATTTTATATCTGTAGCTCTACCACGTGTGGGTGGGCCACTTTTGCCGGGTATTACATTTCGATCCGAAAAAAAGTAACAAAACGCTGCTCTCCCCATCACCCATGGTTTATACAATGGTAAATTACACTATTTTAAAAAGTTTTTACTCTTTTACGTTTTTCGAAAATTGAATAGTTTTTGAGATAAATCAACGAAGAATAACTCCAGTGATAAGTATATAAATAAATAGGGATGTTAGGTATTTATTTTTATAACATTTATTATTATAACAGCAAAGGTTTGTTAATGAATTTTAACAACCATTTCACTGAGAAGCTCAAATGGAATTTAGAAAGAAAGGGTGAGATAACACCGGTGATTTTAATATTATTATCAAAGCAGATCTTTTATTTAATGACTTGTCTTAAAGTTGAGGTAGTCAAGGAAGAAGGATAAGTACAAAAGCGATGTAAGTACAGTATATCCCTTATAAACTAAGAAAATGTAAATGCGCTTGTTAATCACATCGGCAGGCTGGAGCAGTGCTAATCACCAACAAAACGAGTTGCTTGCCTAACTGCCTTTCTACTAATTATCACTCCGTATTATTAGAGATGCCATTAGAATATCAAATATTATTAATTTCAAAGTGATGTCTACCGAACCGTAAAAATGAATTCCGTTAGGCGATTTTCATGAAAATGACGAGCCTCCTACTCCGTTGGCCATGAAGCCAGACAGATCTCTTTCCTCTTATTTTTGAAGAATTATATATAGCTTACAGTTCATTATTATTTTTTTTTAATTAATTATGCACATGTAAAGATGAGAGCTGGATCAAACACAGATGAAAATTTGATATTTTTAAGCTCTTAATAATTAATAATGGGAGAGGAGAGGGAAAGGGAAGAAAGTTTCGAATGTCAAAAAAATAAAAATAAATAATTAAAATTAATAAAAAGTACTAGCTGATATGTTTCGATAGAGTTAATTATGAGAAAATAAAAAAAAAAAAAAAAAACTAAAAAAGAACATTAGTAAAGTACTAGTAATCTTTCGACAATTTTATTGAAATTCTTCGAGAGGCTAGTCATAAGATAAAATTTGAGTATCGAGTTTTTGAGTTATTTAGTTAACCCACATTTTTTGATATTTCACTTGAAATTCATTTACTTTATTGTGAAAAAAAAAACTCAAATTCACGCTAAAAGGGAAATCCTTTCTTTTAATGGCAATTTAAAAGCAATAAAATCTCTTTCTGAGAAATTTAGGTAAATGTTTTGATATTTTAACTAGAATTGATTCTTCATAGAATTAAGAATATTTTCATAATAAATTTTATGAATTTCAAGTGAAATATTAAAATGTGGGGGTTAACAAAATAACTCAAAAACGAAAAAGCTCTGATTACTCAAATTTTATAATTAAGCTAAGTAGAAATGTCGCACTCTCCTCGCGGTATTTCACTGAAATCGGCTCAAGTTTGCTGGCTACTGATGTACTTATTTGATTATTGTTTATTCTATTTTCTCAAAATCAGCTCTAAGAGTTGTGATTTAAATTTATTACATACAATTTGCATTACTTCTGAAGATGACACTGACTATCGAAATACGTATAAAATCTTTAAAATTTCTCCTCCAATTCAAGAAAACGTAAGTAAAAGTTCAAAATCAGAATATAACTATTCCACGCAATTGTGTCTGTTAAATAGATTACATAAAAATTAGATCTAGAAAAAAATCAAAGTTTTAACAAAATAAAATCGTGAAAGGTTAAACATAAAATTAAAAAAGTCGAAAAATTCCCATCAAAAGTGATACTCAAACTTTGTTAATCCATATAAAATAAATATTAATACCACATATTTTAAAATTTTATTATAAACCTTATTTGTTATTCAAAGAGTATAGATAAGAAATATGTGACCCAAAATTACGTGATATACATAAAAATCAAACGAAACAGGATGCACAAGGATGGGAGAAGCATAAAATAAATCAGAAATAAATTGTATAGTACTTTTCCGAGAATACTACATATGTTAGAGGATATTTTTTTTTTTTTTTTTTGTTCTCACGCAAATTAGGATTTTAGGTTAAAATATGCAAATTATGAATTAAATCTTAGGAAAAAGGAAAAATTATATATATCATTCGAATAACGGGAAAGTTTTTTTTTATATTATTTATCATCTTATTATATTTTTTAGACTGCAGTGAGTTTTATATAGCCTACTCTAGGTTATATATTTAAACAATTCATTATACGGGCGGTGATTGCACGTCTCTTTAACGGGGCAACTCATCCGAGATACAGCGGAGTGGATTTGATGACATCTTCTCTAGGTTAGGTCCAAGGCCTATACGAAAATAATTGTTAGATAATCTGTAGTACACTGCAATTCAATTTTTTTGTATCGTCATTTCGGTTGTAAACAGACCACCGGCACATATGTAATATTTATAAATTATTATAATAAATACTATATTTTAAGGAATCATTGATATAACTAAATAGATAAAATTGCAGCCTAGGAACAATACATCGTAGATACGCCACTACCAGACAACAAGAAGTTTTTTAATTAAAAAAATTTTATTAATATTTAAATTTCGTTGCTAGAATTAATTTTATGTACAAGATTTTTTTCAACTGTTAGCTATGATTTATAAACCTGAAATAAACGTGGGTTTCTGAAAACAAGTTTTCATCTAAAATAAGATACTAATTCATTAATGAATAACTTATTTTTTCGATTTTCTATTTATTTATTACTTTTTCTTACCGCTATATAAGCTAATATATGGAGGGAGAAAGTGTTAGATTCATGTCAAAAATCCGAAGTCGAGATTTTGATGGATATACACGTTTTGAGGTCCCCTGAATCCAAAAAAAAGGATTTCGCAACATGGTGAGTCTGTGTGTCTATGAATAAAATATCTAAGGAACGAAAAAAGCTGAAGTTCAAATTTTATATTTAAGTTAGTCACTCTCCTGGGACACAACACGAAGCTTTTGAACAAAATCGGCTTACATTTCCTTCAAATTCCTTCAGTAGCTTTGTTAGTTCCTGTCTCTTTTTAAATGGAATTAAGTAGATAATTAAAAATTTATTAATTTTTAATTTTATTTAATCAGAGCATTTTATTTTTCATTCAGTTGCTGACGAGATGAGTATCAACACAGTTTGGACTGAATAATAATAATAATTTCAAAGGATATCTAGTTAAAATAAATAATTCCTGCTCAAATTAAATAATGAAAATACACAGTAATTGAAAGTTGTAGAAAAAATTTTGCCCGACACATTGAACTCCCATTAGTGAATGAAACCCAATATTATAAAGAAATTTTTATTAATGAGGAATATGATAGATGTAATTGATTAAAAATATATCCCCCTTTGAAATTCGAGCTCGAAGCATCTATAGATACTAGTTAAAACAAAATCATCTTTGATCTGGCATAGTTAAAGAGGAGGAGAGAGTAATGAATGTAACGTAAATTATTGATTTTGTTGATGTGCGGTATTTGTTTTGTATTATATGCGGCGAAACGAGACACCATCGGTTTTCTGTTCAAAATTCTTACAAACAAAATACAAAAAAGATTGGGAAATCCTGGTGTAGATATTCAATAATAACGCTTCTTATGGGGGCATATTCAGACCAAAATTTAATTCCACTATACAGTCGACGTTTCGGGAGTCTGAACGCCTCCCTTCTTCATGACTCTGAACAATGCAAAGGCAAACATACAGCAGAGTTTTAAAAAATACGTTAAAATACATTTTTTTTTTTTACTTAATGTATTAATTTAATTTACTTAATATTTTTAACTCTGTTGTATGTTTAAATTGTTCAGAATCCTGAAGAAGGGAGGCATTCAGACTCCCGAAACGTCGACTATATAGTGGAATTAAATTTTGGTCTGAATATACCTTTAATAGCAAGAGTTATTATTTCAAAAAGTTTTTATTTCTTAAATCCATGAAAAAGTTGACGATCGGTCATCCTGGCCGAAAATATTAGTTACACCAATCCCGAGGGCTGAACGATTGTTGCATTAATTAAATCAATTGATATTACTTTTCTCTTACCTATATAAATGTTAATATATATAGTGAGATTGTATTCATGTCAAAAATTCGATGTCGAGATTTTGAGGTCCTCTGACTCCAAAAAAGTCGTTTTTGCTGGTATGTCTGTGTGTCTGTGAACAAAATATCTCAAGAACGAAAAGAGCTACGAAGCTGAATTTTTATATTATGTTAGATATATACCCTGGGACGTAACACGAAACTTTTAAACAAAATCGGCCAAAAACTACTAGTATCTTACTGATGGACTTTTTCAGTTATTATCGATTTCCTCAAAATTCACTCTAACAATTATGATTAAAATTCAAAAATCAATTATTTTTTAGATACTCTTTAAAATGTATATTCTTATTTTGATCTTGAAATTTTAGCAAGACCAATTTACTCTTCATAGGATTCAATTTTCCCTCATTTATAAATTTTACATCTTTTTTTTTTAATTCGTGTTAATTATGTCGACTCATAAATCTAGTGGGTCAAACACAGAACACAACTTTCTCTTACCAAAGGCAAGAGAAAGTTGTTTGCTGTGCGAACAGTCACACCAGATTTTTTTTTATTTATAATTTAATTAATAATTTCAAGATTTTTCCTAAAATTCAAAAAGAAAAGCAATAAAAAGATGAATTACACGGTAGATGAAATAAATTCAGCGTATATTAAATACCTTATTATATGTTCTTAGAATATCCTTGACCCTTTATTAAAATTTCATTTTTATAAGAAAAAAAAATCATTACGGAAAAGTTGAAAAGAATCTCTCGTTAGACTCGTTGTAAACTGTTTGTAATGGCTTTATAAACGGGATTGGAATAAATAACAAGGGAAAAAGATCAATAGGCCCGCTCTGATTTCCTTTCTTCAATATTCTCCTCATTTTGGGCTCATTATATTTATATTTTATAATTATAATAAATTTAAAGCGGAGAGGGATATGATATTCCCTGTTAACGTAAGTCAATTATTATTAATAACTTAAAACGAACAATGTTAAATTATAAATAGCTATACAATTATCTCCTTTGAATGAATTCTAATCCAAAGAAAGAGAAGTTGAAAATTAAATTAAATGTTTTTCCTCTAATAATAAAAAATCCGGTGTGACTAGTCGCACAGCACACAGCTTTCTCTTACCTTCGGTAATTGAAAGTTGTGTTCTGTGCTTTTGTGTTGGCATATATTTAGTTTCCGACAGCAGAATATAGATCATTTTAATATTTTAAGATTTTTGATTTTTATTTATTTAAGGACTTTTTCGGCAACGGAGGCAATTTATATCCCATCTCTATTTATCTCAATTTATTGGTAGCCAATTAAAATGAAATAAATTTTTGTCTCATGAGACGGGATGCGAACCCGCGATCCTTCGTACAGAAGGCCAGGACGCTAATCTAACCACTACACCAAGACCAGAGAGCCCTTACTTTAGATCAGAGGTGTCCAAACTTTCTGCCCTAAGGGCCAAATTAAGATTTAAATCTATTTGAAACGGGGTAGGGGAATATGAGAAATAAAAAAATATACCCGAGCAATTCAATTTTCGACTTGAAAAATCAAAAACATCCGGGGGTCGGATAAAATTATCTGTCCGGCCGGGTTTGGAACGCGGGCCGTAGTTTGCACACCTCTGCTTTAGATAAAAGTCAAGAAATTAAATTTAAATAAAATTTAAAAATATGGGAAACACTTTATATTTTGTTATCATTCGTAGGT
The DNA here is from genome assembly GCA_023213315.1 of Euborellia annulipes. Classification (NCBI taxonomy): domain Eukaryota; kingdom Metazoa; phylum Arthropoda; class Insecta; order Dermaptera; family Anisolabididae; genus Euborellia; species Euborellia annulipes. Next base: position 12,775 of record JAKCPI010031822.1, on the reverse strand, counting down.
ATCATTAATCTTCGTAGCTCATTTCATTGATACTTTAAATTGAACAGACCCATGTTGAGAAAACTAATTTTTTGCACTCAGGGGTATTTCCATCAAAATCTCGATTTCGAATTTTTTACATGAATCCAATACCTTTTCTATATATCCTAGTATATACAGTACATATATAGGTAAGTAAATAATAAGGAATATTTAAAGAAGTGTGATGTTTTTACGAAGAGAGCAGTTCAAATTTAGGTTTGTTATTATTTTTTTTTGAAAATCCTTTCTAAATTAATGTCAACAGTTGGTAGAAAAGAAATTTAAATTTAAGCGAGCACTTATGATATTACCTACTTGTCAACTACATAGTTGAATCGATATGAAAATTAAAGCCAAGTGATTATAATATCCGAAATTGTGCTTAAACTTAAATTAAATAGTTGATAGAAATTTCATTTTTTTTAATTAATTGCCAATCAATTTGAAATCTGTGTGTAAAGAAAAACTCCCCTATCTGTATCTAAATTTACTTTTGGATTTGATTGATATTCAAAAAACGATTTGTCAAAGTGAATTAATTGGATTTTAAAGAGAATGTTTGCCCATTAGATAAATACAAACTTATTACACCAAATAAATATTTATTTTTTATGTGAAAAGTGTATATATTTATGAAAAAAAAAAAAAATATTCTAACTGAAAGTTTATGAACGGCGAGGCGATATTTAACCTCAACTAAACGTAAAAGGGAAATATGAATATTCATGAATTTTAATAAATCTATATGCCCGGGAGCCGTGGCTCAGTGGGAAGACATTAGCTTCTCGCACCGGAGTCCCGGGTTCGCTTCCCATCCCAAGCGAGAAAAATTTATTTCATTTGATTTGACTACAAATCATTTGAAATAAATAGGGATGGGGTCTAAATGGCCTTAGATGCCGAGAAGGACCTTAAAAAAAAAAAATAAATAAATAAATCTTTATAATGAAATTAAAAAAAAATTCTAAGAACAAATATTTAGAGTCTAATGCAGGGATCTTTTTGGTCAAATTTTGTTCATATTTTTTTTTGCCCCCTCCCCCCCCCCCCAAGAAAAAGTTGAAATGTCGCCACTGTCACTAATGCCCATTTGCACTAGAGTTAAGATTAAAAATTTTTAACTGAGTATTTATAAAACTAAACATCTTTAAAATTCAATTGGGCTAATGGGTAAAAATGGGCGTGGTTTGACGATTTAAAAATTTTTATTGCGCCTCTTTCCTCCTTTACGTGCAAATTTTTTAGGTGAGTTTTTGAGCGAAGCAATCGTCTCTGAATCGTGTCTGACCCAGCGATAGGTTCGCCTTCACTATTCTAAAGAAATGAAGATAAAATTTTGAATTTCTAAAACAATAAAAATGGAACTATATGAGAAACATTCAAAGAAAGTAATGTCAATCAGTACTGAACCTGAATGGGAGGCCCAGAGAAATGGGAGAACTTGGGACATTATCGAGTGGCCATGTGTATACCAGCCTCTTTCTTATGCTAATTAGTTAGGCGAATTGTTTTTTTTTTTTTTTTTTTACTAATAGAGATGAGTCAATGACAGAAAAACGCATTAGGAATATTGAATATGTATTTTAACGTCCTTTTATTTAGTAAGAAGACAATTACGTAAGACTTTCTATTTATTTAATAATAAAAAAAGCTGTGGACTTTCTTTGGAACTGACGACATAATTTGTTCAAACTATATTTTTTAAAAGGTATGTCTAATTCGACTTGGGTGGTTTATGAGGTGCATGTATTATATTAGTAGAATTAATAATAATCAAGAATCAATATTCAGAGAGAGGAAATTTTAATAATATTGCTCTCTGAGTCTTGGTTGAATCGAAAAAAATACACAAAACTTTCCCCTTCTTTTTAATCAGAGCTTAATCATAGCTACACTGTGAAAGCCTAAATTCCAAAAAAAAAAGATAACCTTATATGTGTGGAAATGCGTGGCACATTTAATTTAAATCAATTGGAAATCAAATGGTATAAATAAATGTGTCTTGCTCTCAATATACGTATATCCTTATTAAGTATCTTTTAAAGTCTAGATGTTCTAAGATGACGAAAATACTTTAAAAAAATAAAAGAATAAAAAAACTTTTTAATCATAACATGACAAAAAAAAAAAAATTAAAAATTTCAAAATTTTTGAAAAAATCTAATAAGTAAAGTACGACTTAGGGTTGACGTATTTACTTTAAAAATCGATACAGTTCTAGTGTAAGATAATCACGCATTTATAGAGCATACGAGAAAGTTTAGGGGAAATCATTCCCGAATTTTTTTTTAAATTAGAGTAAAAAGATTCACTCAAAATACGAATTGAATAGAGAGGCTCAGGTGCATGTTACTCTCATACAATTTGATGTTCAGAGAATCATTGGATGGATAAATTAGTAAGTTTTTTGGAATTTCTTTACAAAGAAACTTCCTGACTGTCATCAATTTAATTATCTTTAAGTATTAATATATAAAAAAAACAAAAAAGCGAATTATAATTCCTTATTAAATATTAAAATCGAAAGTGATAAATAGAAGCTATAATCAAATAAAAATGCTATATCATCAAAGTAATTTTTTTACTTTCTCGTTAACTTTACCTTCACATCTAATTCATCAAAGAATACCTAGTAAAAAAATATCGGATCCTGATTTAAATACGGATAAATAAATTTTTTGCTTAAGTATAAAATCGAAAGGCTTTTTCCTTTTATAATATAAAAAAAAAACTGGTTGACATCTTTTAAATTACTTTCACTAAAAGTCAAGGATTTATTTTAATTTAAAACCCACTAATAATTATAATATATGTAATATTTTTTTATTATAGATTCAAATCAATTTCACTTGAGAGTGAATTTTGTTTTTGGTCTGCTAGTCAAATGTCCTTGGGCTTCTGGAATATAAGAAAATAGAAAAGTGTAATTAAATTTTCTATAATAGGATTCTCCTCTACCTTTCATATTCTTGAAGCATAATAAATTTAATAGTAAAAAAAAAAGTACTTGCAATTTGTTTATACTGTATTTTGGAATATTTATGATACCTGAATAAATTTTACAGTTATTTCTTGAATATCTGCTATTTTCGTTTAAATTAGATTCAATTAGCCAAGTATTTATGGATTGCCAAAGGCTAAAAGAAACTGAAGCGAAACAAAGAATGTTAACAAGTCTCTAAAAAAAGAATATTTGCAAAAAATATAGAACAATTATATATATTTAGAAATAGTAGGCCCAGGCCAGTAGTTCGATGAAGTCCACTTTATAAATCAAAATATATAGAGGATTATAAAGCTAAACAGGGATGGAAATTATAAAAAAAAAACAATTTTATAATATAGCTACATTCTTTTATTCATTTGGGAAGGGAGGAAAGTAATCAACTGGATTCCGCCTCCTACCCCATCCAGAAATATTTTCTGGCTCTAACTAGAATTTCGAAACGAAGTTTATTTGCTCAAATAAAGATTCTTTCGAAAAAATTTTGTTTCTTTCTGAAATATTAATTGTTTAGGAAGAGATTTCTTCCTTAGGAAATGAATTGGTAGGATATGAATTAAATCCTTCTGGGATATGTTTGAGAAATTATCTAGAGTATAAAGAAAAAAAATCTGGTATAACAATACATCATACAACTTCCAAATATCGAAAAAAAAATAGGGGGACCGTGAGATATTGACTTTTCCAAGGGGGCCGCGACTTCAAAAAGTTTAAGAAGCTCCAGATCATCATGGCTCTTCCAGTGCCTGAGATATTTTAGCATGGATAGAAGACAGGTCATTGACAATTATATTCGTAGATAGATAAGCAACAAATTTGTCATGAAAATGACTTCCTTTTGGGGCGCAATTCTGATTCTTCCTTACAAACAACCGACAAAATAAAACCTCAAAGATGACAAGAAAGTCATTGAGTAAAAAATAAATCAAAATTTTATTTCCTTTACATATTGATAAAAAAATAATATCCTTTAAACTCTTTCCTTAAAGAAATTACACATTTGTTTCTCTGAGATTCTTTTGACGGATATTGAGTTCCGTTGTGATCAATACAAGAAGCGCTGAATATTCCCAAACTAATAAAATTTTGAAAGTCATAAAATAAAAATACTTGATTTCAGTTAAACTGTGCTCTATTTGTATAAGATACAACTTTTCGTTCACTGAGACCGCCTTCATTTAGACTTTAAACGATACTTAATTTAAATTATGATATATTGTTCAGGTATATTTATTTACACCTTTGGTAACCAAAGGATTTGAATAAATTCATCCACCGCATCTAGGGTCTTCATCTAGGGTTCGAACCCACACCCTTTGGGTTAGATTTTTAATATTGACATTTGTCAATGTGGGGGGAGCGAGAAAAGTATTTGAGATTATTAAAAAGAAACCAATTATTTGCCCATGTGAGTTACCTTGGCGGGGGGGACCACCTCAAATAACCAAGATCATATTTTCAGAGGAAAAATCGCGAACTCTGGATTGTATTCCTCATTTGATCTTTTTAAAATCAGATTCTTTGTATTTTTTGTTTTAGAGTTTCGGGAGGGTCTCGGAATCTCCAACGTTTCTGGGATAATGACATCAAAATCTACACACAGCTGATGACATAAAAATTAATATTTATCTTTTCTGCAAAAGATTATAAAATATTTAAAACATACAATGTATTTTTACCAAGCCTGTTATTCACATATTTGATCTTGAATTTATTTGAATAGATTTTTATTAATTTGTTTGGAAACTGAAGATATGACTGAAATAATAGACAACAAATTTATTTAAGAGAATACAAAATATGCATAACGGGGCCTTTGACCTGTCGGATTCCTATCCTCAATGTTTTGCGAAAAAACTTTATAAATAAACTGTTGATGTCGATTAGCTAATAAATATTTAAATACTTTTTTAGTCGTATATGGGTGAGGGGGCTCGAATTAATGATAAGCAAACCTTCTCTGCAGCCTTGTGTAGGCCTACCGTAAGTTTCCTTCTTTTTGTCTGTGTGTGTGTCTGGGTTCAATTTAAAGCATGGAGGAATTGAGTTAGGAGGTTGAAATTTATATTTAAGTTAGACACCAACCTAGGGCGTGAAAATAAGTTTTTGATCAAAATTGGTTAAAAAGTACGAGTACTTTACTCTTGCACTTCATAGGAAGGATAGGAGAAATGGTTGCCATGGTAACAAAATATAAATATTTTTCCATACATATAAATTTTCTAATATATCGGCGGGAAATATGTCGACACGAAAAATCTGGTTAGACTAGCACAGAACACAACTTCCGATTACCGAAGCTAAGAGAAAGTTATGTGCTGTGCGACAGTCACACCAGATTTTTAATTTTATAAACTGTTAGAAAACAACATTATGAAAAAGAAAAGATATATAAAAAGATGATTTTAATGTAAAAGCAAGAAGATTGAATAAAAGCAATGAAAGAGTTTAAGGTGAGGTGAGGTGAGGCAAGTAAAAGAGACCTTGAGACCTGCCTGGCTATTCCTACACATACGTAGGCTATATACATATAGAGAGGAGTGATCTTAAACTCGCATATTTGAACTGAGAGGCCTTTGAATGGTGCGCAGCTCAGCATGCAAAGGCCTTTGAGAGTCCTTGAGAGACTCCAACTGGGCTAATGCAATGCAGAGAGGCCTTTTAAAGAACGTTCAAATCCCGGACCCACCGCCTTTGAACTCCTTTAACCCTTTTACGCCATTTAATTTATTAAATGTGTCACCATATCGGATAACATGTCCAATTTCAATATTTACAATATTAGCTGAGTTTGGGGAAAGGTCTACGCCCTCTCTTTGGAATATAACAGCCTTATATATTCTTGTTTTAATTCATTAATTAAAGATGTGATACAAGTGAATAATAAAATGGCCTGATGAAGATGTGAATACAAGCCAAAAACTTTTGCAGTTTTCTGTTCATTAATAATAGAAATACTGAGGCTTTCAAGTAACTCACAATTGACAGTTATAAAAAATTTTTAAGCAAGAAAATTTAGAACTTTGGCAAGTTTATGTTTTGGAGTATGGTCTTTTTAAATAATTTATTGATAATCTTTGGACAGTTTCTGTTTTGCCACAAACATCATCATCCTGATTATTTTCTAAGGAACATCCTGTATATTTTTGCTTGTTTAAAATTCTCAGAAACGATGAATTTAAGATAACAAGTGCATTATAGAAAATTATCTTGTTAGTTTTAATCGAGAAATTAATAATGGCATTGATTGATGGATATTGGAGCAAATACAGAAAGTGTTCAAAAATTGTCAATAATTTATTTAAAAAGAGCATATTCCAAAATATACGATAGCCCTCGGGGCATGGCGTAGAGGTTAGCGTATACCAAACGTCGCGGGGTCGGACCGCAGGCAGTCCGATGATTTTATTTAAGCCAATTGGATACCAAATGGCTTAAATAAGAATGCCTGGAACTCATATATGTATATTTATCAATAACGGATATCGTTTAAAGTCTTATATGGCCTGAGTTGCCGAAAAGACTGTGTGAATGTGTGTGTGAGTGTGAGTGTGAATGAGAAAAAAGTGTGAGTGTTTTTTTTTTACAAAAAAAAAAAAAAAAAAAAAAAAAAAAAATATACGATAACTATGCCAAAGTTCTATCTCTCAACTTGTTTCTTAAAAACTTTTAATGAACAACTTACGTGAAAAACTCTGTATATAGCTCGTTCAGCTGTCTAGAAATGAAGGATTAAATTAATTTTATTTAACAGAAAGAGAAGAGAACCACTAGCTCTCGGATCATTAAAAAAGAGCCCAACTCCGCGTTCTTCAAGTAGTGGGGGGGAGGATTTGAAAATTAATTAAAATTGAAGTTTCTAGTGTAAAGTTTTTGTGAGCAGATATATAAATTTTAATTTCGATTCCGGATTTGTGATACAAATAAAGGAATAAAAGGAAAGGCTTTATAATTAAAAACCTCTTAATTGAGACAGTGAAATAAATCTAAAGCCGAAACGTCTCAATTAAGAGTTTTTTAATTATAAATAGAGTCTTCTATTTAACTCACCTCTCTTTTCCTATCGCATTTATTCAAGTAATTTAAAAAAAAAAAAGATTAAAAAAATAAGAGAGAGAAAAAAGGTTTTTGATAAGAAAAGTAATTTTTCTAATTTGCCACACTTCAAAAAGCATGCAGGATTTTTAATTAATATACTTTGAATAAAAAAAAATCCTAACTTTCTTTAACAAGTGAATTTAAAAACAAATTTTATAGGGAATTTGTTTTCCATTTCAAAGTTAACTTCTTTCCTAATTAACTAGATTAAAAATGAAACAAAGCTAACTAATTATCAAATATAGACTCAAGATCCAGAAAAGATTTTTTAAATGCTAAAAATACTCGAGTTACAGGCACCAAGGGCCTGAGGTATGGATATGAATGATTCTCTCCTAGGGTCTTGTACCCGGAACGTGATACTGGGAGCACAATAGATCTGTAGAGAAGTCTCAACATCATCTTTTGGAAACCAAGAATGGCGGGTTCAGATCCCAGGCAGTCCGTTGAATTTATTCAAATCATTTGGTATAAATAAATATGTCTGGACCCCTACATACATGTGTATCGTATTTAAATAGAAAGAAGATTGAAATATTGGTTACAAAATATAAATATTTTTTTGCTTTTTTTTTTTTAAATGAAACGCACCAATTTATCATTCACAAAAGATCTTTAAGTCTATATAAAACGAGAATGGAAAATCCTAGATCGAGCTTAAAAAAAGTCAATTATCCAATAGTCTCTCACGTATTAATTTAATAGAGAAGCTATTAACTTGTGCTTTACAATCTCAAAGGACATTGTTTAACTAATGTTGTATCCAACTTCCTATTTTCAAATAAATCCCAGCCCTCGGGCTTGGGGTAGTTGGTAGCGCGCCTGCCCTATATACCAAGGGGTTTGGATACCAAATGGCTTAAATAAGAATGCCTGGACCCCCAATTGATATATTTTCATAAAAACGGTTATCGTAAAAGTCTTATATGGCCTAAGTTGCCGAAAAGACTGTGTGAATGTGAGTATGAATGGGAAAAAAGTGTGTTTTTATATTAAAAAAAAATAATAATAAAAATAAATCCCTAATAGAGTATTAATTTGAGTTTGAAATATAATTTTATGCTATTTAAAAACGTCCCTGGCCGTAATTGAAAGATGATACAGCTGAGTTAATACTAGACGATAATATAAGTAAACAAAGTAAAGGATTATAGATAAAATTTACTAATTGAGTGAAAGTAAAATGCGGGGGACATTTCGGATTAATTTAATGATGACGGAGGTGTAAATCCCGTTAGGAGTAGGAATAATGATGACATCAGGGCACGACTTGTTCTTAATGAATGTGTTCATAAGTCAGAATGTTCTTCTAGTCAAGAGAATAACAAAATGAACACTCTTGTTGATCTTGAACTTTCCGGAGAGAAATTCGCAAAACGTGAACTTTGTCCTAATTCGGTACAACTATTGAATTTTTCTGACATGTTTTTATTAACTTTTCAATTAAAACATTTGTACATATAACAATTGTAGATTTGAAACTTAATAAAAAAATAATAACTGATGTGGGTTCAGTTGTTCGTCGTCGTGATAAAATTTATTTAAATTAGAATGTCTACCTTTTAATTTAAATAAATAATGATCTCAGATCATGAAAATATTTTAAAAAATCTATAATTATTATTCATAAATCAATTCACCCGTTCACGTTCTTTGTGATTGATGAAAATTTTTTATAGATACCAATTGATTTAAGATATTAGACCGACCAGGGCAGTAACCAGAAAATTTTTTGGGTAGGGGTGTTCAGATGATCGGATAAGTAATTCCACCTCCCTCTCTCAAATAAATTATTAAGTCTTTTAAATTTTTGAGGTCGAAGGTCCGGTGGCCTTTGCAAGGGAAGGACACCGGTACCCCGGAAAGGATGGAGATCTTGGGTTCGATTCCGGGAGGCTTGGAGACGCTTGGGCCACCAACAAGAAAACATTGTTCATTTTAAATAAATCTATGACTAGTTAGTCCGAATCGAGGTATTTATTGAATAATAATATTATATCTTATTCAGGGATGGGCAAGTTACTCGATTTTGAGTAACGAGATACAAAATACCAATTACTTCAGATTTTTGTAACGAAATACAAGATACCAATTATTCACGGGTTTGTGTAACGAGATACAAGATACCAATTACGTATTTCAAATACATTGAAAATACCAATTACAAACAAATTTTTCCTTGATTTTAAAATACTTTTTGGTGGGGTAATTCTGGAACTAGAGCCCTGCACGGGTACGGGTTGGCCCGTAGGCCCGTTACCCGCCCGGCCCGCGGGCTTTGGAGGCCATGAAAAAATTACGGGCGGGTACGGGAGGGTAGCAAGTCTAAATAAACGGGTTCGGGCGGACGGGCATGCAAATGAAATTTTATTTAAAAATTGCTAGACATTCGTTCATTCATTCACTAAATCTCGGGCGGGTATGGGCGGGTTTGAAAAAATTCCGGGCGGACCTGAAGAATGGTAAAAAATTACTGGCCGGGTACGGGCGGGAAGTCAAAAAAAATACGGACACGGGCCGGCCCGGGCCAAAAAAAATCGGCCCGTGCAGGGCTCTATCTGGAACCCTAAATAAATTTAGTTTAGGAAAGTGGCAGCAAAGCTTATATTGGAGAATACCTTTGGAAAATCGAAAACAATAAAATTAATCATGACACTAAAAAAAATGTATTTATAAAAATATGAAAAGTTTTCAAAAAACCAAGTTTTCAAAAGTTTTGTCGGATAATCTGGAACTTGATGGAGAATGAATAAACCCGCAAATGAAAACAATCTTTCAACTGGGGCAGAAGAACAAAGATTTAGTTGTTGAGAGCTGGTTGAAAGAAGAAAGCAAAAAAAGTTTTTTAACGAAGAGTGAAAATTTGGCGGATTGATTGACTTCTCGTTACTGGTTTTTACTAAGATTCGGAGCAGAGAACCCACACGACGATTACATACAGTAATATTAAATAAATTAAAACGGTTTCAGCTCCCTCTGCAAGACTTTTTACACTGCGGCAAATTAAAAAAAAAAAAAGTATTTGGTATCTCGAATTTCAGATACCAATTACTAAAAAAATGTAACGAAATACAAGATAGCAATTACTTTGCCTATGCTGTAACCAGGGATGGGCAAGTTACTCGATTTTGAGTAACGAGATACAAAATACCAATTACTTCAGATTTTTGTAACGAAATACAAGATACCAATTATTCACGGGTTTGTGTAACGAGATACAAGATACCAATTATGTATTTCAAATACATTGAAAATACCAATTACAAACAAATTTTTCCTTGATTTTAAAATACTTTTTAGAGGGGTAATTCTGGAACTAGAGCCCTGCACGGATACGGGTTGGCCCGTAGGCCCGTTACCCGCCCGGCCCGCGGGCTTTGGAGGCCATGAAAAAATTACGGGAGGGTACGGGAGGGTAGCAAGTCTAAATAAACGGGTTCGGGCGGACGGGCATGCAAATGAAATTTTATTTAAAAATTACTAGACATTCGTTCATTCATTCACTAAATCTCGGGCGGATATGGGCGGGTTTGAAAAAATTCCGGGCGGGCCTGAAGAATGGTAAAAAATTATGGGCCGGGTACGGGCGGGAAGTCAAAAAAAATACGGACACGGACCGGTCTGGGCCAAAAAAAATCGGCCCGTGCAGGGCTCTATCTGGAACCCTAAATAAATTTAGTTTAGGAAAGTGGCAGCTAAACTTATATTGGAGAATACCTTTGGAAAATCGAAAACAATAAAATTATTCATGACACTAAAAAAAATTTATTTATAAAAATATGAAAAGGTTTCAAAAAACCAAGTTTTCAAAAGTTTTGTCGGATAATCTGGACCTTGATGGAGAATGAATAAACCCGCAAATGAAAACAATCTTTCAACTGGGGCAGAAGAACAAAGATTTAGTCGTTGAGAGCTGGTTGAAAGAAGAAAGCAAAAAAGTTTTTTAACGAAGAGTGAAAATTTGGCGGATTGATTGACTTCTCGTTACTGGTTTTTACTAAGATTCGGAGCAGAGAACCCACACGACGATTACATACAGTAATATTAAATAAATTAAAAAGATTTCAGCTCCCTCTGCAAGACTTTTTATACGGCGGCAAATTAAAAAAAAAAAAAGTATTTGGTATCTCGAATTTCAGATACCAATTACTAAAAAATGTAACGAAATACAAGATAGCAATTACTTTGCCAATTCTGTAACGAGTTACAAAATACCAATTAATATTGTATTTGGTATCTTGTATTTCAAATACATGTAACTGATTAACGCCCATCCCTGGCTGTAACGAGTTACAAGATACCAATTAATATTGTATTTGGTATCTTGTATTTCAAATACATGTAACTGATTAACGCCCATCCCTGATCTTATTCAATTGAATAGATCTCGAAAAATATTTAATTGAAAAAGTTTTTATTTTTTAATTCTCTTATTTATTACGACCTTCCAGCCACCAGCCATTGGGCTAGAAGAGGCACATGAAAAGTTTTTATTTAAAATAAATTAAAAAAAAAAAATGGAAAATAACATTCTGCATAATATTGTTTATTATTTATGATAAAATATAAAAGCGAGGGCGGTTATTGAATATTTTATTTAACTTGTCATTAACGAGCGCCCACATTTTTATATTAAATTATTCAATTTTAATTTAATTGTTTTTTTTTTGTTATTTATGCTATTTTTTTAAAACCTTTTCGGCTATTCAGGCCACTCAAGGGTTTGAATGTATTATATAATATTTTTAATTACTAAGTATCGATGGTTACCGGGAGGATTGCTCGGGGTCACCAATCCGAGTTTTCGCCGTAAAATATTGTCCTGCTTTCAGTTTATTTCAGATAATCAGGGGCCAAAAAGATCTCTTCGCGGGCCACCAGTTTTACACCCCTGAATTAATGAGTAAAAGTCCAGCAAATTTAAATTTTTTTGAGCAATGATGTTATCCTTGAACAAAATGAGAACTAGACTCAAGACATTTATATCTCGAAGCCTGTTCATAAATAAAAAATCTGGTGTGACTGGTCGCACAGCACACAACTTTCTCTTACCTTCGGTAATCGAAAGTTGTGTACTGTGCTTGTCACACCAGATTTTTTGTGTCGACATGTATTTAGTTTCCGACAGTACGGTTCATTCGATTTTCAAGATGTAGGCCTACAATTTATAAGTATGGCAAAATATTTATATTTTGTTACCATGGCAACCATTTCTCCTATCTTTTCTATGGAGTACAAGAGTAAAGTGGTCTTCAGAAGATTTCAATCACAAAATGAGAATATACATATTATTGAGAATCTAAAAAATAATTGATTTTTGAATTTTAAAAAAAATCGTTGGAGCGAATTTTGAGAAAACTAGTGCATCAGTAAAGTACTAGTACTCTTTGGTCGATTTTGTTCAAAAGCTTCGTGTCACGTCCCATGGAGATGCCTAACTTAAATATACAATTTCAACCTCCTAGCTCTTTTCGTTCTTGAGATATTTTGTTCACAGACACACACACAGGCAGACAGACCATGTCGCGAAAACCACTTTTGGATTCAGGGGACCTCAAAACGTGAAGATCCATCAAAATCTTGACATCGAATTTTTGACATGAATCCAATACTTTCTCTCTCTATATACTAACATATATATAGAGGTAAGAG